>RXOD01005779.1:0-12523 GCA_005223375.1 Amoebophrya sp. AT5.2
CCGTTGATTCCGCCCGAAACGCGCCGCGGCAGTCTGCTCCCTTACGAGATGCCGTTGATTCCGCCCGAAACGCGCCGCGGCAGTCTGCTCCCCTACGATCCTTTGCAAGATGGCGGCTCCTTGCCGCCCGGAGCAACCGCGCCACCGGGGGGCTTCGTCCCGGATCCGGCGGGGGGCTTGGTCGTTCGCGGTAGTATTGTGAATCCAGCAGGTGGAGCAGCGGGAGTTGCTGCGAACGGCTTCGCACCTCCGCCGGGATTTTATCCGCAGCCACCCAATACAGCCGGATGGCCACTTCACATGCAGCCGTCGGCGCCGCGCCTGAGCATTCCGCCGCTTCCGGGAGTGGTACCAGCGGGAAGTGGGCTGCCGCCGCAGCCAGGCATGATGGGAGCTCCTTCTCCTGGGCACCCAGGATTACCGCCTGGAGTGACCGCGGTTGGAGGAGGCGCTCCGCCTCCTGCTGCCACGCTTCCGTGGGGTGCGCCACCGGGGACGCCGTTTTTAGCAACGACGCCTGCGCAGCAAGCTGGGATGGCGCCTACTCCATGGTCACCCGCAGCAGCCGCGCCGGGCGCATGGGGTCTGCACCCGCCGCCAACAGTCCCGCCACCGCCGATCGTCGGAAGTATTCGTTTGATTTTGATTTTTTGGATGTGCTTTTTGACAGAGTCAACGAACCTATCATGACGTCGGACTGCGTTGGATAACTTTCTTCAAACTGACAGGCGGCGACTCTCCGAAAACGCCGCCAGTGCCCACCGCAAGCCCCTACCCGGGCGCTCGCCTCGGCCCGCCGAAACGGAAGACGCTTTCGAGTTGGTGGAATGATGACGAGGACGTTGCCCCAGCACCAGTTTCTAGTGCCAGTCCTTACGTGCGTTCGCTTTTGACACCCGATGGAGCAGGGCTCCCGCCGACCCTGCCGCCGTCGACCCCGCTGGCAATCCAGCATACCAACCTGGCGGTAAGCTTTTACTGACGTGACTACATCGCCTTCACCGCCTTGGCCTTCCTTTGATGTCCAGCTTCAGCAGCTTATGATTACCGTTCTTCTACTTCGCCACCCCCACTTCTTTATTACGATCACAACTCTACTCAGTCTCAGCCGCATCCCGCACCCGCAGTGCAAGCCTGGCCGCTGGCTCCGGCGCCGGCGGGGACAGCTGTCGCCGGCGGCAGCAGCCATGATCACCAGCAGCCGCTGCAGCTTTCCGGAACCGGATCGGCGGGAGTAGGCGTGAATGAGCCAACATTTCATCCGGACGACGGAGCTTACCAGGATATCCCGCTGTCCGACGAGGATGCTTTCGGACTCCTCGAGGAAGACGAAGAGGACGATGATCAGGAGCATGCGCCGCCGCAGGGTGAATTATGGGGCGATGACGTTGAGAACGGTCTGGCTCCTGCGCAAGGTTTCGACCGCCCTCTACCCCTACCTCTGGCGCACCCGCCTGAAGCCCTCGACGGAACCGCTGGCGCAGCTCCCCCTGCTGATGCCCCCAATGTGAGTGCTAGCGACCGACTTCGCCGCCAGCTACGGCATACCTCGCGCAGGGCGTGGTCGCATGGAGAGGATGATGAGGGTGCAAGAAGCGACGGCGACGGGTCTTCTACTTCGCAGCAGGAATCGTTTGGGAGTCCGCGGGAGCACGAGGTGGTGGGCGAAGAGGCGGAGAGTGTGCGGAGTGCTCGTGCTGGTTCTCCCCCACGAAGCACATTGTTCGAGGACGACTCCGAGTTTATGCCGCTGCCGCAGATGTCCTACAAACTTCCACACGTCGGAGCTCCAGCGGGGGCAAGTACAGAGGACCCGCGGTACGTCCATGTGAACGTTGATCATGGACTGCCCTCTTCCTCGTCCGCGGCGGGACGAGCGCGCCACCCGGTCGAGATCGAAGTAGTCAACAAGGAGGCCGCGGAGGGCGATGAGCAGGAGCCGTTGGAGCAGGGATTGCGGGATGAAATGATCAGTGCGTTCCTTGGCCGACGCCGCGGTCCGGCCAGTGGTGCTGCAGCAGTTGCAAGGGCTGCGGGAACTGGCGCTGCGGGTGCTGACGGTACCGGGGGCGATGAGCAGGAGGACATCGGGCCGGAGGGTGAAGCTGCAGCAGGGACGAGCGGAAGTTTGGTCTACTCGAAGAGCACAGCTTCATCATCGCCTGAGGGAACAAGGTCGCAACACGCCTTCGACGTCGACGAATTGGAGGCCGAGGGGGTTGTGTTTTCTGACGGGGAAGAACATCGGGGCGAGAGAGAGGAGGATGATGAACAAGAAGCACGTCTCTCGGGAGGGGCGGCGCCTGCTCGTCGCGTCTCCGAAGGCGCGTCTTCGCACGAGACATTAGAGCCGCCCAGTTCTTCATTCCGCCTCGACCATGGGCAAAACGTGGGGGGAGCTGCGCATGGAAAGGAGAGTGCGGACCCAGGAGCAGCAGTTGCAGGACAAGGAGCATGGAGGGACTGGGACCAAGAGCAAGAACTCCGAGGAGAAGGAAGCCAGCTGACCGATTACCTGCCAGGACGGGGATCGAGGGAGGACGACGGAGGACGTATTGCACAAAAATATCACCGGGACGGTACGATGGGTGGGTGGGTCGAGCGATACGATGGGTGGGTCGCAGACACCCATTCTGGAGTGGGTGTGGATTGGGAGATCGCAGACCACGAGGATCCGCACGACCCGCCGGTAGAAGAGTTCGAAGGCGAGCCGGGAACAAATGCTGGTCGTGGGCCGCCCACGCAAGCACGCATCGTTTCGAACCCATTTGAGTCGGCGGGTGACGCAGGGGAAGATGAGTTCTTCATCCCATCTTCGAGTGAGATCGATTCAGATGACGAGGAAGAAGTCATCGAGGCGTCCGACGACGAGACACACGCACAGCCGGCGCCGTCCCAAAACCAGTCGCTTTCGCGATTTTTTGACCTGTCGCAGCTAGATGCGGCCGGCAGTTCCACGACCAGGTCTCCTCCAGAAACAAGTCCAATCAATGACACTGTCGCCGGAATAAGAAGGGCGTCGCGCAACAAAGGCAATATTTTCAGGCTGGAGGGCGACAACGTGCTCTCGGTCATGGAGTGAGTTGCCGATCATTGTTTTTTCGTTTTATTGTACGTTTCACTTTCTTCATCATTGGCCACGCCAGACGAGGATCGAAGGCCTCTGTCTTTAGTCAAGGTTCAATCCAGCAGGAATACAGTAACTAACAGCCTTTCATCGTCGAATTCACAGTCACAGATGCGCCCCCGTGGTTTTAGAAACATTTGTCTGATTACTTACGCTTCCTCAGGGAGGCTACCCGTTCCCGTACTGACGCTACTTCATAATTACGTCTCATTTGCTCACTCAGAGAAGAGATGATGAGCCAGAACCTGACTCCATGCATTGAATTTTTTCAGACCGCACCAGCTACAGGCCGACTTGATGGAGCCGGAGAAGCTCATGAATGGTAGTATTGCGGCGTACTTTCTTTTTGTTTGCGACACGCTTAAGGAAACGACTGACAAACTTCACCCCCGAGAGCCACAGAAAATGTCTGCAGAACCGTACAGGAACACTGCGGCCAGCACGAGCTCCACACGACTAGTATATCGCCGAAAGCAGGCGGAGGTTTTCGTTTTTCCGCACGTGTCCTAAAATCCATGAAGCAGGGGCGGCAACTCAAGCAAGCAAGCAAGCTCTTGCTGCAGCAGTGGATTACTAGTGGTGCTTCAGGCACGGATGAGAGAAGACCGCGGTGGAAGAAAACTTGGAACTTCGACCATATTGATTCATTTGGAAGTACTTATTTGTCGTAGCTCAATTATTGATGCGAACACCAGACGGAAGATACGATAGGACGCATCGAATCACTTTCCGCGTCAGCAGGCAGCGGCGCATATGATTGAAGTCGTAGCAGGTACTGAGCGAAGTCGTAGTTGTAACTGAGTTCGTAGAAGAACTGGAACTGGTGACTACATTCATTCGGATTCTCTTTCTCTTTCTACTCACCCATCTAGAGTGACCACGTGGCGCGCTCGCGCAGCACCATCCCTCGCTCGCGCTCGAGTCGACGTTAATAACCATGGTCGTTTCTCGCGGCTTCGTCTACTCGTCCAGCTCTGGTGCTTGGCGTCCCTGCGAGGTCGCGCCGGACCCCGATCCCGATTCCAAGGGCGTTTTCGTTCGCTACAAGAACGCGACTGCAGACGGCCGGGAGGAAAAGTATGAGAAGTTTCTCACGCCCGCCATGCAGCGCAAGTTACTCAGGCTGCAGGACCCGGAGCCTACGACTGCTTGCCACAAAAATATTGGAGGAGATTTTATTGTTGAGCAGTGGGCGGACGCGGACGCATCCGTTGCGACAGTGCAGCGATGGCGATCAAGTTCTTGCGAAATGGAACTGCAGCACGTTGATCCGACGACCAATGGCGCCGGGCAAGCTCCTTCTGGATCATCTTCTGGAAGAAAGCGCTCGATGGAAGGGCCAGACACCCCGGCGGTGCACCCGGTCGTCGTGGACCCGAAGGATTTTACTTTCAGCGATGTCCCTGTGGTTCGTGCGACCGTGGTCGCCCCCGGGGGCTCGAGCACATCGAGCGGTCGACTGGATGCGGGTGCGGGACACTCCGCGCCGGCGTCGGGCCGTCCGCTTTCGAACAACCCTAAACCCGGCGAAACCAGAGTCGAAGCGCAGCGGCATTCCTACACGACAATCGTTCCAGAGGAGGAGGAGGGTGAGCAAAGCGCGACGCAGCAACGAAAGGCGATTACCGGTAATGGACCAGCCGCATCGTCGTCGTCATCGGCCATGATTTCGGGGCAGCACGGAGATGCAGGAGCTGGATCAAGAAGAGTCCTGGCCGCCCCGCCGCCTGTAGCTGCCCCATCGCCGAGACTGCAAGTCGAGCTGCAACCGCCCGACGGCCGGATCGGACGCCTCGTTTTAGCTGCGGCTTTCAATCTGGGAGATCCCACGGCGGACATGCTTGAGCGAGTGCGGCAGTGCGCCAACGGTTTCCAGGTGCACGGCGTTTTGTACAAAATCCGCAACGACCTGAAAAACTACGAAGGAAAAATCGCGACGATCAAGGGAAGGATAGAAGGTGCATTTAAATTTGTAGGAAAATGTCTAGACAAACATTGACTTCCGTTACAATCCACCGGACTTGAGGACGTTCACGTTCAACTCGAAAACGCATATGAAGATTTGAGTAATTTTCTTTGCAGGCACTGCTCCACCACGTCCTCCCGAGCAAGCAGCGATCTCGCCAATCGGTCAGCCGCCCAATACCGCCGCGAGCCTATTCAAGCTGCCAGGAAGCACAGTGAGTCTCAGCAAGACCCCAAGTACTGCCGCTGCTCTCGGCGTCGGAGCGTTCCGTAGGGGGGTCAGCAGCGACAAAATTACCCAGAACAAGAGCGCGTCCAAGGCAGCAACGTTGCACCAGCAGGCGCTCACGCCCGACGACGTGAAAGCGGTGATTCGCGACGCCAACCGCACCTTGTGGCAGATGGCCAGCCTGAAACACCGGCTAGAGACCTGCCGGCAGCAGATTGCGGCGAGATTTCCCAACAACTACCCGACGCTCCTCGCCCAGGAAGTAGACGCGATACAGTCCGCGCTGGAGTACAACCTGGAGCGCTGCAAGGCTTGCAAACTCTCCGTCGCTGCGCAGGGGCTCGCGATCTTGCCCAAAAAAGTCGTCTCGACCATGACATCAGAGTGTGCTCCTGGGGAGAATTTTCTTCTTCAACAGCACTCTGGGAACAACAGCAGTTCCAGTTCCACGGCGCTCTCCCCACTGACGCCTGCCACGCTGTCGGGCATCCGGGACCTGACGATCCATCTGTGCCCAAACCCAAGCAGCAATTTTCCGATTTTCGTGCCGGAGGCGAACATCGAGGCGCGGGGAAAGCGGTCGAGTTTTGAGGTCTTCTTTCAGAGTAAGGAGACGCCGGTCGCTTTTTTGAGGCAGGAGACGCTGCTGAACGCGAGGGACGTTCCCGTCTACCGACTCTTCTCGGGCATCGACGAGGACCAGAAATACCCCTACCACTGCAAATTCCTCACCACGAACGGCGAGGGGGAAGCGCACAGCGTACTTTTTCTAAACATACGAGACCGCTCCTCAACCATAATTAATATTCCAAGAGTGATATTTTTATAGGTTTTCAACATAGGATTCCATTTTTATTAAGCTTTTTCTTTTTGTTTTTGCGGTGGGTACAACTTCGCCCACGCGGGGGTGGTCGACACTGAACTAAACAACAACACCAGGTTCTCATAGTCGCTTTCGACTACTTGGAGCTGGCTGGCGGGTCGGAAATAACGACGGGGAAGTTTGGGGAAGCTTACAACATGTTCGGGGAAACGGTCGCGGAACTCATAGCCGAAACGCCAAAGTTGGTGCGCTGCAAAGTTGCTCAAGACAAAGCGCACTACGACGCCGGATTGTTGCTTTTAGCAGCCGTGCTGATCGCGGGAGCTATGCCCAAGAATAGAGGTCACGCTTGAAGAAGTAGAAGTGGACGATCAAGCAGCCAGCTGTCTGTGTACGAGACACTTTACTTGAGACATGGAAGAAAAAGGATATTTATGCTGCATGATTGCTGATTTTTCCTGCGCCAGAGGCAGTGCAACTGATACTGAACTCCCGGCACCGACGAGCACTCACTCGAAAAAGAAAACCGACGAGAGCGCCAAGAACCACTATGACGGGTGAAGGCCAGAGTTTTGTTAGAGGTAAAGGAGGCCACGAAGGAGCAGGACGAGAGTCGCCTTAGCCTTAGGAACAAACAGAACGTTCCTACGTCGTAGCATAAGCCGCATGATCCTGAAAGAGAAAGAATATCCTATCGCAGTAAAGTTTGAGCTTCCTTGTGATTGTGATCCACTGGGACGCCGTTGACGGCGCCAAAGCCAACCGCGCAGCAGAGAATGAGTAAGATGCATACTTTTTCTGGAGTGGGGCGGCGGGTCGTTGCGCGTCGGCCCGCGCATTTGCGCGCTACGGATCGCCTCATGATGACCCACGGTCCCGTTCATTTTTCGTTTTGGACGCCAGCGGTGCAGCGCTCGTTCGGCTCATTTTCATCCGGCGGCAGCACATCCTCCTCGACGCACGGAAAAGCATGGCAGGAATACGATCGCCAAAAGGCCGAGGATTTCTCAACCGCGGGGAGAAAAAGTGCGCCCTATTTCGCTGCAGCAGCGGCAGCCGTCTGCACTAGTGCGTTGCTCGGGGGCGGGACGGTTTGCGCGTCTGAAGGAGTCGTCCCTTACCACCCTGATAAAGAAGCGAGGTACAACTAAAAAGTACAACTATGTATACATAGGACTTTCGTATTCGAATTCATTATTATTTAATTTAAGTTCAAGTCCTTGTGCTTCTAGTTTCTGGAATAAGTACAAGGAAGTGCAAGTGGTCGAAGCCCGTGACCGTGTGAGCGCGGGACGGGTAGCAGTTGAGCGTTCATCTCGGTGAGAAGGAGAACCACGGCATAGCCTACAAGAACTTCCCAGGTACGGCGAATCGTATTCCGGGCGGGTTCTCGGCATGCGTGAGCTGATCGACCCGCGGCTTCTGCTGACCACCGAGCGTGAGTTGCGCGACTCGTTATCACTCTTGAGCACCTGGTCTGCCAAAAAGACCTACAATGACGAGGAAAACAACGCTTTCTGGGAAGCGAAGAAAATCGTGAAGAGCATGGTGCACCCGGTCACGCAGGAAGTCATGTTCATGCCAGGTATTTGTTGATTTGCTGATCGAAATCGGATTGGAAGATGAACTACAATTTATTGTTGTTTCAAATGCTGGGAGGAGGAGGGTACATCTACATCTATCATCTACCATGACGGTACAGGTCGCATGTCTGCTTTCGTCCCTGTGAACACTCCGACGGCGGTGGGCATGCTTCTCCACGGCCCCACTTCGCCCGCGGCGGCCGCCTTCTGGCAGTTCGCGAACCAGACGGGCAACGCGATCACGAACTACGTGAATCGCAGCGGCGCCACCGTCGACACGAATCAGCTGGCTGCGTCTTTCGCGTCCGCCTGCTCGGTTTCCGTCCTCGTCGCGCTGAGCATGGGCCGCTTGGTCGCGCGGACCCCGATGCTGCGGTCTCTCGGGCTCTTCGTGCCCTACGTGTCGGTGTGCATGGCGAGCGCGGCGAACCTCTTCCTCACGCGGCAGCAGGAGTGGCGCGAGGGCGTGCCGGTGGTGGACGAAGACGGCAACTACCTGGGGAAATCCGCGAAGGCCGGCTTTCAGGGCGTGTACCAGACGGTCACCACCCGGGGGTTCGTCACGCCGCTCCCGATCCTGGTGCTGCCGCCGCTTTTGATCATGGGACTGCGGAACTTCGTGGCGAGTCGCGCGCTCCTGCTCACAGCGGAGATCTCGACGATCATCGGCTGCATGTACTACTTTCTGCCGTTCACGCTGGCGCTGCAGCCCCAGAAAATGACGCTGAACCCGAAAGACCTGGAGCCTGAGTTCCACGACCTCCGCGACAAAAAAACCGGGCAGCCGATCACGGCGGTGTACGCGAACAAGGGGCTGTGATCGATGAAGAAGCGATGCGAGCGGTGATTTGCTGCTGCCTCCTTTGATGCACGAGTGAAGTTATCGATTTCGGATTTAACATTTACTTTGAGCAGGAGCGGAAGCTACTGCTGCACGCGTGACGTGAAAGTCATACGCGGCAGTTCGAACTTTCCAGGAACACAGAACGAGTACTTACGAAATCAGAGTCTCCTGTACAGTGTAGAAAAATATCGCGAGCAAGAAACTAAAACGGGTACCATAGGTACGGAAACGTGTGAATGTCATCGTCAACATCGCCACTTTTGCTTTTCTAGGCCCGAAATAACCTCCATAGCAGTTTGATTTATGGTTCCAGGGTTTTGATTTTTTGCCCAGCGAAAAAGAAGTCGGCGTCTTTTTGTTTCTGCGAACCGGCATCATCACCAAAAAATATAAGCGGTCCTTGAATCAATGCACTTGCACGAGTAAATGTGTCGGTCAATGGTCACCGTGGTAGAGCCCCGCTTTTTGTACAGGCGGCAGAGAGAGTGTGAGGCCGTTTCCCGCGCCACCGCCTCTGTAGCGGAATCAAATGCATTTATCAGCGTGGCTGAAATTGCTTGAGCAGGGCTCCCCGGCTACCCCGACCTCACGCTACCCTTCCACCCAAGAGAAAGCCACGTCTTCGATACTCAACGATACACGGTTCTTTGTTTTGGCTTATTTCTCCCTGCAACGTATACGTAGGCGAACTAGAATATAGGCGCTATTGTGATCGCGCTGTGAATATAGAGAACATTTGAATGCCACGCGAGCCAAAAGAACAGAAAATCTACGATGAACAATTAGCATGAGGGGCCATAGTAGTAGAGCTCAGCTGGTTCTTGCTCTTGGAAGATGAACATGGACCCACGCTGCACTTGCTGGAGGCTTCTTGTTTCGCAGCTATTCTTATACTGATCTTGAGGTCGACGATTGAAGAAAAATGAGATCACCTCGTGCAGGACAAGCTAGTATTGCAGCAGCTGTACCTGGAGCTAATGGCACAGCTACACAAATGACAATTGGCGCCAGTGCTACCGTGATAGCAAATCTTCAGTCGGTTAAAATACTTTACAACAGTGACAGATCTTGGTCTTGATCATTACAGCTAGCGGTCATGCCCGAAATGTTGGATCCGGAAGTAGCACTGTACTGCCTCGTGTCGTGACAGATCCGAAACACGATACTCACAAACACAATAACAACGGCTGGGGTCGTCCCTACTTAGATACAATCCCGGATGCCGAGGAAATGGCTTAAATTTCTACACCCAGTGTGCCTAAAGTAGGTGGAGAAAAATATATGTAGTGAAGAAGGGGCGGGCGAAGTTTCGCTTCGCGTTCGCATCATCTCCTATATCTTTACCATCACGACCTCCACCTTCTACTCATTCTTGCGGAGCGAGGACATCAACTCAGAGTCAGAATGGCGGAGGAGCTGCATCAAGTGGGCGAGCCGCCTGGCTCGTCTATAATGGCGCACCCAGTGGGGGCCACAGCCACTAAGAAAAGCGTGGAGTACGGCTACCTATACAAGGAGGCTCCTGACGACATTCGCCAGCTCAGCCGGTACTTTTTCCCCTCGAAAATCGGCGGGAAGCCGGCCTGGCTTGTACCCGAATTCTACCCCACCCCCGACGACTTGCAGTGCAGTCGGTGTGGCCGGCGCATGAAGTTCCTACTGCAAATATACGCCTCGCGGGAGGACGTCTGCGCGACTGCATTCCACCGAATGTTGTACGTATTTACGTGCGGGAGCTGCACGGACCAGTTCCGTGCGTTCCGGTGCCAGCTGCCGTTGCACAACGGGTATTACCTGACAGAGAACCCAAACGACTACGACAGTGTGAGTGCCGTGATGGACGCGTACAACGCGGCAGGACTGACGGGAAGCTTGGCGGTAGCGAAGAGGAAAGGAAGCGGCAGTTTTGCGAGGGAACCAACAGGTGCGATCTATAGCTTATTTATTGATGCTCAGGAAGTAGATGTTGACGACGTGTTATTTTTTTTTAAAAACAGCGGAGCCGCCGAGCCACGATGATGAATCTCCAAACTATCATCTTTCGGGTCTGAAACCGGAATGAAGATATTGTTTACTTTACTTTCGTTCTGCTGACCTTGTTTGCTGGAGTGCCTCGGCACACGCCTGTCATGATGAATCTTTAAACTATCATCTTTCGGGTCTGAAACCGGAATGAAGATAGTGTTTACTTTACTTTCGTTCTGCTGACCTTGTTTGCCTCGGCACACGCCTGTCATGATGAATCTTCAAACTATCATCTTTCGGGTCTGAAACCGGAATGAAGATAGTGTTTACTTATACTTTCGTTCTGCTGACCTTACCTTATTGCTGGAGTGCCTCGGCACACGCCTGTCATGATGAATCTTCAAACTATCATCTTTCGGGTCTGAAACCGGAATGAAGATAGTGTTTACTTTACTTTCGTTCTGCTGACCTTGTTTTCAGTTTTCTGGAGTCGTGCCTCGGCACACGCCTGTCATGATGAATCTTTAAACTATCATCTTTCGGGTCTGAAACCGGAATGAAGATAGTGTTTACTTTACTTTCGTTCTGCTGATCGACGCATTGCGTATGTTTGGGAACTGCGTCCAAGAAATTCAATGAGTCACCTACTAAATTCTTCCTGCTCTAATATCTCAGATCTCGCTTTCCTGTCCGAGTATGAAATCGACGCCGAGGCCGGGTCTTCGTCTTCTGAAGAAATTAGCGATGACGACGAGGACGAGGAGGTAGACCTTCTGAACATGCTGCAGGACCGTCGCGATAAGGATTTGTACCGTGAATACCTCGCAGCAAATACAGAGACCACGCCGTCGACGACGGACGGAGCTGCTACGATCGCCGACATGAATTCCACCGCGCCGGAGTCCTCGCTCGCCGCCTCCGCGTTCGCAGCGACCGCCCATGCGGAGGAGAGTAATAGCGGTTCTGGCGCAGGAGCGACTTTAGATGCCTCCGAGATGGCGTATTTCGAGGAATGGAAGCGCACACATGGCGCTGACAACGACCCAACCTTCCGCGTTTTCCAGAAGGAGTGCCTTAGGCGGCCCCGCTGCATCCTGCGCGTCGTGGTAGACGACAACGAGGCGGATGATGAAGGAGATGACGACACAGGTTCTCCGGCGAGCACCAGGCACGACGCAGTTGCGCAAGTTTCGCCTTCGCCAGGCGTTGGCGCTGCCGTTGGCGCGGTAGATTCCGACGGAGCTGCCGGGGCCGTCGTTGAAGGCAGGCTATCGCTTGCAGCTACAGGAACTGGTTGTATGGTAACCGGCTCCAGCGCTACGTCTTCCGCGACGACCCTGTCGTTCACCCCCCAGACGCGGCGAAGCTCGACCTGCTCCAGCAAAAGCCGCCAGGAGGAGGAGCGGGAAGCAAACCTGCAGCAGGTGTTTGAACTGCAGAAAGGGGCCGGCTTCCACGTTGTGGACCAGCCGACAGTACCGGCGGTGTCCAAAGACGCTGTCGGGGTGGACGGCAAGAGCCCGGCGGAACGACTAAAGGAACCGGAAGTACAGCTCGCGACGGCCGAAAAAGAGGAAATGAAAAACGCAGTAGGTAGCAGTCGCGCGGCGAGCAAGCAGGCGGGCACGGTAAACGTGAGTGCGTTTGCAACACCGGTAAAGATGAAGAACCCGTCCTCCGGCAGCACGACGAACGACGCGGTCCGCGGCTTTACGTCGTCTGTGGAAATAAGCTCCGGCGTCAGACAACCGGCGAGCGACTCGTTGATTCTCTGGTACCACGAAAAAGACCCCGCGAACACGCGGCCAGACCCAAAGAGCGTGCCCAGATGCAGGAACTGCGGGTCGCGCCGGTCGTTTGAGTTTCAAGTCATGCCAAGCATGATTGGGATCGCCGGAACGCACCACGACTTCGGCACGGTCCTGTTCTACACGTGCAACGCGAACTGCTATGAAGGGACCAGCTGGTAAGTGGGCAAATGGTAAGT
>RXOD01005780.1:0-12518 GCA_005223375.1 Amoebophrya sp. AT5.2
GGAGCCTGAGCGTGAGCCAGCCGTTCCGGTGGAAGAAAATACAACACGAGACAGCATCAGCAGTAGAGAGAGGAAAGACATCAAGGAGCTCCGTAGCGGCACCAGCTCCGCGCGTATATTAATGAGTGTCGGCGACTGGACGGCGGTGTTTCTGGCGGGGGTGGTCGCCGTGGCCAACCTGGCATACTTGTGGGGAGTAGTGGCTGGAACACCAGGAAACAGCACGAGTCTGGTGTTCCAGCCACTACGGAGCACGATTTCTCCGTCGAGTCATCGGGCGGCGACCGATAGTACGCTGAACCGGATTTACGGCAAGTACGAGTTTAGCCCGAAGTATGCAGACATGGTGCAGCTGCTGCGTGACTTTCACCGCTTCACGACCAGCGAGGAAATCTTTGGCAAGGAACAAACGCCGAGAGCAGTCTCATCTTCTCCTACTACTACTCGCGGTGGCAATTTCCGCTCCTCGGCCAAAAGAAGTACTACCTCCACACCAAGTCTTTCAGCTTCATCCGGGGGAAGCGACTACACCATCCTCTGCGGCACCGCGCTCGGGTTCTGGCGGCACCCGGGGTTCCTGATTCCCTACGACGACGACGTGGACGTCGCGGTGCCCCGGTCGTTCTGGGAACGCGTTCTGAAATACGCGCTGGACCGGGGGCTGGGGGCGCGGAAAACGGATCATTCCGAGGGCGAAGGAGCCCGTACGGGAAGTGTCGTCGAGGACCGCCAAATGTGGGTGCTGGCGAGCATTCCTTCTGGCAGCTCTCTCACGACGACGGCCCCCGCTCCTCCAAAAACCACGGTGGCCATCGTGTACCAGAGCAGGCATCTCGCGTCTGCGGACGAGATTTTCGAGAAGAGCGGCGCGACCTACGTGCTCGTGATCGACAGTCACATCGTGAAGGAGTGCGTGCGCGACCTCCTGGGACGGGACGAGGCTGCGAAATTCGCGGAGGGGGACCTGGAGTGGGGAGCGGATGATCCGGTCCTGGGCAAGTGGGGCAACAAGTGGGAGATCTCGGACGGGCGGCACCCCACGAACGTGATGGCTGCGGGCTTCGGTGGCCGGTTCTTCATGCGCCACGTGGTGAATCCGAAAGAGCTGGCGGCGGCGGCGGAGGCGCACAAGCGCGAGCAGCGCGCGTCGGACGTGAAGAGAAAGCTGGAGGCGTGGGAGGCAGGCGGAGCCGGCGATACGAGCGAGGTCGTAATGACGGAGGAGGAAGCCGTGGCGCTGCTCGTGGAGCAGAGGAACGCGGAGGAGGGGTGGACAGGGGAAAAGAAGCAGGCATACATGACGGAGCACGGCGGCCGGTGGTTCACGCACGTGGACGTCTGGGCAGACCTGAGCCAGTGGGACTTCTGTGGGGAAAGCTCCTGGAACCACCAGATGCTAAGGCTTGGTAGAAAAAACTCACCTCCGTCCACGTCCCTCGGCAAAATATTAAGTGGCAGCGAAAAACAAAAGTACTATAATACATAGGGGCGCCATGATCTAGTTGGTGCTGTAGATCTAGGTCCATACTAGCGATGCCGATATGGACTTCGTGAAAAATTTAGCCTGTCTCATCTGCAAAGCATGAGAGAGGGGGGCGAAGACCGAAACAGCGGCATCCTAGACCTGACAAACAATGGCAGCCGTAAACAAACAAGCATCGGAGCTGAGTTTTTTGATAGGCTGTAAAAATACTGGCAGACGCCGATTTTCCCGAGACGGAGCTGGTTCGGTACTGTGGCGTCCCGGTCCGGGCGTTTTCCACGTCCACGAAGCGCGCGCGGGGGTGGGGTCTTGGCGGCTTGGCTCCGGGTCCGCCCCAGGTACAGCGCGCGGGTCAGACCCAGCATACGGGGAAGGGAGAAAACGACCGTGGCTCGCCACGCATCAGCTGGGCGAAGGGAGAAAACCTGCTGAAGCGGCACCTGCGAACCTGCTACGGAAATGACCTGGGGCCGCCAAAACATGGAGTCACCCTGGAGTTCGACGCTAACGCGTTTGACGCGTTCCGCGAGCAAGTCTCCGGAGTGCTGTCGCCAGTCGCTAGCTGGTTCTCATCCTTGTTCAGATAGTAAGCGCGTACTGTATCTATTCTTGCATTCTACGAAGTAGAAGCACAACTCATTGGCCGACTCTATATATAGATATCTCGCCCCCCCGATCACCGCTAAGGCGTCGGCGGCAACCACAAACTGCGACTTTGAAACATTTTGCAGAAAATGTAGGACGTAGTTACACGTATGATTTTGTATCTTCTATGTATTGTAAGTAAGACGACAGACCACCCCCTTCCCCTGTATCTATCTCTATTGTACTTAGACCATACCTTGACCTTCCCCTAGGTTGTAGGGTCTTGAATTGTTGCGGAAACAAAATCACTGTACGCGTACCAGAACAACATCATAAGTTAGTAAGACCCCCCTGTACTTGCCTTTGTTTTCCTAGGCAGGGAGAGTCTTGATTCGTACTCGTAGTTCTCGCAGAAACAAAAAAAATATACTTACAAGGAGTGAGCACACCATCCGATGCGGACGAGGTTGCAAGTAGAGTACAGGTGCGCAATCGTGCGAATGCGATCAGGAGCGATTCTATCCTCGAGCTCGAGCGCCGCGATGGAGTATCGGGAGTGTCGTCGGGTCCGCGCCAGTGTCAGTCTCAGTTCGAGTTCGTTTAGGAATTATATATAGGTAAGTTCATCAAAGAGAAAGACGAGAGATAGCGGCCAGAATTTTCTTTTTCGTAATCGGATAGCCATGGAGATGGAGGACGACGCGGCCACGGAATCGGAGCTGTTCGGGCAGGGAGCTCGGTGGCGCGGCCAGCTGCACGGGTACGGCGACGTCAGTTACGAGTTTCTCCTGAAGATTCCCTCCATCCCGCCGGGGGTGGCGCAGGCCAGAAAGGAACTCGAGTTGGGCGAAGCGGTCTGGGCGCGGACCGCGCACTGTGTCTGCAAGCCGCTGGGGCTCGACGAAAGCGTCGTCGTGTACTGCTGCACGTGCACATGAAATGACATTAGATGAATGCTTTGCAGCTCCTCCTGCACCTACTCTCCCCAAAATTCAGGTCCTCCGACTCCTCGGCCCGCCTACTGTTGCAGTCGCTCGTGAAGCCGGACCTGGGGCGACTATGTCTGCGCGAGTACAGGAAGGAGAAGGTACTACTCAATGATACAGTCGGAGAAGAAGTTTTCAACACAGATGACAAATGTATACAACGCATAGATTTGGTTACTACATCCTGCAGAAAATCATTTGAAATGCAAATGCAGGTGTACATGCTGGTGGGTGGGGACGAGACGTGGAGTCCAGCCGAAGCGCCGTTGGTGGAGGTTTCCCTTACCCGCCGCGGGCCGAAGATCAACCGCGGGCCGCTTGGAGGCTCAGACGACGAAGAACTAAACGACATGGTCGTCTACGCCGCGCACAGCGGCCGCATGCAGGACCTAGACCACCTGCTGGTGCAGCATAAGGTACTAACTTAATATCGTTATCCTACCATAACCTTAACCATCCATCTGCAATGCTGGCGATCTCGATGAATGCCGATTGGCTATGTCCGACTCATTGTCGAGAAGTGAAAGTCCTCCATCGACAACATCTTCAGGAGCTCGGTGTGGACCTACCTGCTGCGTTTGGTCCGTGCAAAGGGATGAGCCCCCTGGAGGCGGCGGCGGGGAGCGGGAGAAGCGAGATCGTGAACTACCTCCTCGACGACAGGAAAGCCAAGCTGCACGTCGGCTGCCTCGCCGCCGCGTGCCGGAAACACGACAACCACGCTGTCATCAGGAAACTGATACAGTGCGGAGCGCAAGCGGAGGAAGGTTCTTGCTTCTATCACTATCTTCATCTTCTGCTACTCGCTCCTAGCGGTCTGATGAATAAAGTGTTTGTATAAATACAAATCGATTTTTCACTGAATCAGGTGTGCAAATCGTGTGTACCCGCGGCGATTCCGCGACGCTCTCCCTCCTCCTCGAGTATCAAACCGCGCTGCCCCAGCTCGAGCGTGGTCTCTTGGTGTCTGCGAAGAACGGGCACGGTTCTTGCCTCGTGAAGATTCTGTCCATTCTGAAGGGAAGCTACAGGCGGCAGGAGACGTTGACGGAGGCCCTGCACGGGGCGTGCAAGAGCGGGAGAACCTCCACGATCAAAATCCTCCTGAACCACGGCGCGGACCCCTACGCGGTGTCGCAAAACGAATCGCCCCCCGCGAGCGTGACGGACGAGGAGGAGGGGAGCGCTCGAGGCTCGCCGATGGACGTGGAGAACCGGACGCCGACGGAGCCGGGCGGCCCGAAGACGACGTCGCCCCTGGACGAGGCGATGGCGAAGCTGCTGCCGCCCAAGAAGCGCGGAAAGAACGCATTCGACGCGTGCAAACTGACGGAGAATGAGCACATCATCACGGAAATCCTGGCGAAGTGGAAGCGGCCAAAAGTGGGAAGGAACGTGCTGGCGGAACTACAGGCACAAAACCTGCACGGAGTCAGCGCGAGCTGAGGAAGAACCACACGACCACGCACACGAATCTCAATTTTATTTGGTCAATTCGCTATTCTTGCAATGATAGATTCATTTGTTTTCTGCTGAGCCTTCGCTCCTCAACAGACCGACGAGCGCGGGCGCCGCGGCCATAGAAGAACGAAAAACGCAAGAAATTCATGAGCCGTCGGCCTATCTTCCGGAAAGCTTGCGCGTGGATGCGCCGGGCGTCGTGTTCTCGTCTCTCAAATGTCGGCGGTCTTATGGAGGCACCGCCCAAAGTAGGGGTTTGTATTATATCTCACCTTGTCTGAAGTTCGCTGAAGACGTCGTGCGTCGCAATGGATCGTGACCAATCTAATCCAAGTCTGAGTTGATGTTCACTTGGGAGATACGCAAAACTCGAAAGCTCGAAAGCCTCCGCTCCCATAGCTCATAGGAGAGTTTTTCGTATCGGATCGCAGAAGTCGATGGCCGAGCAGCACCGTTCCTCCGGCACCATGGCGGGCAACATAGGCAACTCGGCCCTGATGTCCTCCAGCTGCCGCCTTCCGCAGTCGCGGGCCCGCTGCCTCGCCTCCACCGGCACCGGCGGGCGGCTCTTCGCCGCGTCCTACGTGCCGGTAGCTTGTACAGGAGCTCGTGCAGCTGGAGCAGACAACCAGCTGCACGAGCTCTCGTACAAGGAGGAGCCGAACGAGCTCGTTCTGGCGAAATCCCACGAGCTTCCGTCCATCTGTCCGGGGGCGATGGCCGTCACTGCGAAGGGCAAGAAACTCGCCGTTGCCGGCGTCGGCCCGTCCGCCGCTAGCGCGATGAAAAGCGGGGCAGCTGCTCATCTTTCCGCGAAGTGCCTGGTGGCCAATGTCGAGGATCCCGGATCCTCTTCTGGAATGGGGGACGAAAGTTACAACTTCGCGGAGATCGTCATACCGCCGCCAGCAGCCGCGGGTGTGGGAAGTGGGACGAGCGCGAGCTCGTCGTCGCGGCCCTTCAATCCAACGACCATCGCGTTCGACAGCTTCCGGCCAGAAAGGGTTCTCGTTGGCGGCGGCGGACGGGCCTGCCTCCTCGACCTCGGAAGTTGTGGGAATATGAGTGCCTCGGGACTCCAGGAGCTGCTGCCGGGTCCCCAGCAATCCAACCAGAGCCCTGTCTTTCACGAAGGGGATTCTGACGCCCCCCAGACACTAAACGCAGCGTGCTTCGACCCGCACCACAGTGAATTGGTGGCGGTAGCGGTGAACGGCGACGTACGGATCCTAGATCTCCGAACGCAGGTTGCAACTACTAGACCGCCCTTTCTGGAAGCCCGGGACTGCCACGCGTGGGGTGTGCTGTGCTTGGCGTACAACCCAAACACGCCGAATCAACTCCTCACCGCCGGCCGCGACGCCTGCTGGAAGCTGTGGGACCTCAGGAAGAAGGAAATGGCCTGCGTACTACTTCGCACACTCACATTCACAGCAATTATCGGCTGTCTTGCTGCTATCGAATGCTATCCTTATGTTTTTTAAAAGCGAGAAGGACAAGGACAATCAGTCAAAGACAAAGTAAGAGGACAAACGCATACGTACCATCGAGCAACAACCTCAACCACTCCAGGTGATCCACTCCCCCGCCGCGCACTCCCACTGGATCACGCAGGTTGGGTACAACCCATTCCACGACCAACTGCTGGCCACCGCCGGTTCCGACTCGAACGTCCAGCTGTGGAAAACGACGGCGGGCGCTGGTGGGACCCGGAGCAAACTGGTACAGCAGACGCAGCACGAGGACTCCGTCTACGCTCTCTGTTGGCACGACGCCTGGCACTACGCGAGTCTCAGCTACGACGGGAATGTAGTCGTGTCCCGAGTGCCGATGGAGGAAAAATACAGAATCCTGCTTTGAGTTGGACTTCATCATGAGATGGGAACTATGGGGGAAGACTGGGGGATCTTCCAAAGATGGGGGATAAAAAAATTGACTTCTAGAAAAGGGGAATCGACGGCGTCGCTGAAATACGAACATGTAAAACGAGGCCATGATGATCGCTGCAGCACCCGGAACAGGAGCGAAACCTTCTACTAACCTTGTTCATCAAGATTCCATCGCGACGACGACGAGGGAGCCACATTTATACGCATACGCGTAGGCGTATATTTCATGCATATGGATGATCTGGTCTTTATTCGCACCAGCAATAGGTAGAAGGTTGATCCGCCTGACCGCGTATGAAGGTCATGCATCCCGCGCGCATCATCTCTGTTCGCGACGTCACGCGCCGTGTGCGCCGACTGGTGCTTCGCCTGGATCCGGAAAAATCCTTCGACTTCCGCCCCGGACAATGGGCCGACTTCGCCCTCCCACACCCCGACAGCCCGATTGGCGGCTATTCGTTCGTCTCCTCGCCGCACGACCTTCCCTTCGTGGAGTTCCTGGTGCAGAAAGAAGGAGAACGACATCGTGATGCTCCTGCAGAGGTGCACGCAGCGGGCAGTGCGGCCCAGGAACAGGACCATAGAAAAATTAGAAACAGCACGATGACGTCTTGGATTCACTCGGGCGCCTGCGCGCCCGGCGCGCTGGTCGGCATCCGGGCAGGCGGAAAGTTTTTGTGGGGCGCGGAAAAAAGAAGTGTCAGGCGGCGAGTCTTTATCGCTGCAGGGATCGGGGTCACGCCGTTCCTCAGCTGGCTGCGGACCTATACTCCGTTGCACGCAGCAGATCATTCGGAAAGTAGATTTGTGTTAGGAACACCTGTTTCCAGCACCACGACCTGCACGACGCACCTCTTCTACGTGCTGCGCGACCGGAGTGAGGCGCTGCTCTCGGCAGGCACGGGAGGGCGTGTGGGGCCACCAGGAGTGTCGTTCCGCATGTTTGAAACAGGCAAAGAAGGGCGGACGTGTTCAACTACATATCTGAAATTCATTCTCAAAGACAAGGAGAAGGCGGGGGACCAGAGAAAGCAATGCTTATGCAGGATGCGAATTTCTACCTGTGCGGGCCGCCTACGTTTGCGGACGATTTCGCGCGGCAGCTGAAAGCCGCCAGGCTCGAGTTTGGCGCCGAAGGTTCGGAACAGGAACTAGAAAACCGCATCGCCTACGAACGGTGGTGGTAAACATCCTTGTGCGTAGATTCATCGCGCAACCGATGGCTTCGCGATGGGATCAAAGCTGTTCTTTGGCGAGCGCTGCGGTTTTTCCTGCGCTACGAGCGGTAGGACCGCTAGGCTTAATTGGACAAAAGAGAGGTGGAGTATGGAGGTGGCTTTGCTTGCGAGTTGTGGCAACAGAACCGAGTGGAGCCGTATTGCTGTCCTGTGGCGTTGGCGAGCAGCGCATCCACAGGAGCACCAGCGTAGCGCATTTGATTTTCTACGAGCCAAAAATGGTATGAAGATACTTAAGTGCCAACTTCGATTCATCGAAGAGTTCACTCGCAAAATTAATTCCAGGCCTTTGGCGAACGGGACAATAATAGGTATCATCGAAGCCCTAAGAATTCGATCGGGGCTTCATTGCCTTCCAGACCATGCGGCCCCCCGCCTCGCGGCCAACATGGGCGCTCCGTGCCCTGTTGGCGGCGGCGGCACTGGGTCCAGCCAGTGCCCTCCCAGCCCGCGATATTGCGGCAAAAATGATCGACGCGACCACACAGATTACGCACATTTCGAAGGACTTCGGCAAGTCGGTCTTGACGGAGGAACTCACCCACTTCGTATCATCGGCGGAGCAGCTGCTGGAAACCTACCTCTCCGAAGCAAAACTCGAGCGGCAGAAGATGAACGCTCAGAGAAACAACGCGGACGTCACGCGGAAAACGGCGGATAAGGAAATCGAGATTCAAGTCAAAGACATGAACGACGTACTGCTATTGCATCCGGTTACTTATTTTCTGTACGATCTTGTAGATGACGTCGCCGCGCTCCTCCCCGCCAAGATTGGTTCAGCAGCGTCACCAGAACCTTTCCCCCCCTCTACCTCTTCCATCGGTATCATCGATCAGTGCCCTGTTCAAAAATACAACAAATCAAAAAACTTAAAATACATCAATCACAGGCCAAGGAGGACTTCGTGCAGTTTCTGTCCGGCGTGCAGAGCGGCGCTTTGTCTGGCGACGACGGTCGCCAGCAGCTCGAGCAGCAGGCCAACCAGCTGCAGGCGGTGTTAAGCTTGATCTCCGGCCAGCCCGGCGCGGGGGTACTAAAAGGCGCCATCGAGCAGATGATCCAGGACAGCGAACATGAAGGCGAGGACCAGGCCGAGAAGTCCGCCGAGATCGTTAAGGAGAGTCTGGGAGAACAATCTACTTTCTGTTTCTTAGGTGTGGACATAAAGATTCTTCATCTCTCCCTCTCGATGGGACGAGTGGGAGTGCCATGTAGGGAGTTTAAGTGTTTTGTCTGATAATAAGTAGTTTGGTCTCCTCTAAGATCGCCGCGCTGACCCAGGACGCGGTGAAGAAGATCCAACAGGCCATCGACCTCTCCTCCGCCGAGATCGATTTGCTGCTCGAGAAGAAGACGAACGCGACGGAGCGGTTTTTTCGGAGCAAGTACGTCTCGGAGGCGATCGACAGCGTGCTGGCGCTGTCAAGGGAGGACCTCACGCTGTTCGTTAAGTGCACGACCTCAAAAAAATGCACTGTTTGTAATATTCTTCTTCACCCCGATCTTCATATCGCGTTCGCGATCGCGTTTTCTATTGGCTGTACGGAAGGCGCCATCGGGCTCACCTTCAACTAGAGCGAGAGAGTATGCTAAAGTAAGCCTACAGAGGAAAAAAACGCATCCGTGAGCGCTGCACCAGCAGCAGCAGGAAGAACGAGGACGTACTAAAGTTGACTTTTTGACAAAACTTCCTCGATCTCGGGGGAGCCCCGACATCGGACGTGATGCGGTTTGTAATTGTCGGTTAACGTCTTTCTTACGGTTACGACTGTCGATGCGGTTTTATGTCGAGGAAGGACCTCATCGATCAGTGCGTTTTTTTTATCGCTGTAAGTGCGAGGAGCTGGAGGTGAAGGTGACCCCGATGGCGCGGCGAAACGTGGAGAAGGTGCAGGTGATCTCCGACGTGGCCATGGCCGCGTTCAAGCTGGCGAAGGAGGTGGAGACCTACCAGATGTGCGTCGCAAACGGCGGCAACTCGCCCGACCACTGCCTCGGGGTAATTGGGCGCGACTACTCCTCCGGAATGCCGGACCCGAACGCGGCTGTGTCGTTTGTCGGCTGCTTCGAGGACCGGGCGCAGCGCGCCATGCCGGTGAAGATTCCGGGAGGGTTCACGGTGGGGAAGTGCGAGGAAGCCTGCCGCGAACACTCGGCGGACATGAAGTTCTTCGCGGTGCAGTACGGCAGCGAGTGCTTCTGCGGGGACGGGAGCCGAGGTTTTGACCAGTACGGGGAAAAGCCGGAAACAGACTGCCAGGGACCGGCGGGCAGCCCAAAGTGCATCGACACGGAAACGGACAAATTCTGCGGAGGCCCGTGGCGCAATGCGGTGTACACGGTGGGGACAGGAGGGGGCTCGTCCGCCACCGCCTTCCTTCACGTTCACACGTCGAAGACAGCCGCGAAGAAGGAGAAGAACAAGAGCGATCACAGCTTCCTGCAGCTGAAGATGAAAAGGAACGACCCGAAACGGGACGTGGCGGTTGCGCGGCGGAGACTCGAGGCCGCGATGAAGGACTTTACAGCGCCGAACCCGCAGAGGGCCACGCCGAGCGAGAACCTGCGGCCGGACCAGAAACTGATCTCGGCCGTGAACCTGAACTTCAGCCCGATTCTGCGCGCCGTCGAGGACGAAGCGGAGAATCGGCCCGCCAGTTCTGCTGGGCCCAAAAGAACCTCCCAGAGCCTCGAGGCCGTCCCAACCTCAGCTTCCGCACCTGACGCCGACGACTCGCGCTTGCAGCTGGCGACCAGCGTTCTGAGGCAAGTGTTAAGACTGGATGAGCTCGATAGAAGAAACCCGCAGGAAAGACGCCGGAAAGATACCGGAAAGACGACAAGTTAGACACGAGGACTTAGACAGAGAATAGACGAACCGACAGAGAGTAGACAGATGCGCAGAGCCCCCACAAGGACATCGCGCGGCGGGTCTAGTCTTGTCGATTTTAGAGCGCAGAGTGGTAATAGGTAGGGTCGCGGTGTGTCTAGAATCTGTCGCCCTGTAGGGTCGTGCAGCTCGTTGCATACAGCTGGCGTTTTTTCGTCCAGATCTTGGCTGTCTAGAAATGCAGCTTCACGGTCTAGACGACGGCCCACCAGTTGTTTATCCCCGCGGACGACTCGCGCCTGCAGCTGGCGTCCACCGGCTGTCGTTTCATCGCGCCCGTCCAGTCTTTACAAGTGGGTCGCGCGCTCCGGAACGCCCCCGAGCTTGAGGCGTTCGCGAACCGGATGCTCCACACGAGAGACAAGAACACGAACGTAAACGCTCTGAATCTGTTCGCCAGCCAGCTGCGAGGATCATCCCGACAAACGGCGTCGTCGAGGAGAACTTCTTGCTCCCCCGAGGCTTTGGACTCCGCGCGCGAGAAGGTAACCACCGCCCTCGACGTGAAGCTGGCGAAGGAAAAAGCGCTGGTCGATCTGAAGGGCAAGGACGCGGTCGTGAAGGCGGTCACCTCCGTCAGCGAAAGCTCGAAGGGCCTGGAGGCCAACCTGTTCGCGCTCGGGGGCAGCACGTGGAAGGCCGTGGACGAGCGCTGCCACGTGATCCTCGACAAGCTCGACGAGGAGCGCGAAAAGCTGTTCGGCGAGCTGGGGGAGCTGATCAACGCGCAAACTACTACAGGGTCAGCACCGGCGTTGCTGCAAAAAAGCAAAACTTTTTTGAACAACTTCGGGAGGCAGGACGCGGACCCCGCCGCCGCGGTCCCGCTGCCCGCGCCGCTGGCTGCGGAGGTGACGCAGAACGTGCAGCACTTCGAAAAGGAGGTGAGCGACTTGCGGGACCATTTGTCGGAGCAGTGCATGAACCACGCGATCGAAATCCTGCACACGCTGGAGGCGCACCTGGACTCGGCCACCTATCAGGAAACCGTCCAGGGCCCGGGGGCGGACGAGGTCGCGGCCGCAGAGGCCGCGGTGGTGGAGGCGGCAAACGGGCTACAGGGCGCGCGGAAGGACTTCGACGATTTGGCCGCGAGTTGTCCCGGCAGCCAGGCGGCGACGAGCGGCGCCGTGTCGCTGCAGGCGGTGGAATACGCGAAAGAGTTGCTGGTAGGGGGCGGAGCTTCCGGCGGTGGGGAGAACGGGAAGGGAGGAGCTGCGGCGCGAGGGGCGTTGTTTGTGTGATAAACACTTTTTTTTTCCGCTTTGAAAGCAGTAGTCGATTCGCTCTGGACATCGAGAGCCGAAGACGCGTTTGTTTCCAAAGAAGTAGTCTGCGCCGAAAAGGAAAGCAATCGGAAAATATTTCTGAGGATCCCGGAATGTCGTGACAGCACATCGGGTGCGTTCGCTGTGTCTGTTTGGAGATCTCTGAAGAATGAGGCGCAAAAGGAACAGGACGCCAGAGAGAATCCAGGCCTGCTGCGTGTGGACAGGACTATGCAGCCCGGGACAAACCGAATGCAGCTGGTGGTCCATGAACTTGTTGCTAATGCAAAAAACTAAAAAAATATCCGGGATACCTACGTACAAGTACAACACCGAAGCTGCACGTATGACAACGCACTCAAGAAAGAAACGGCCGCAACTTGACCCTACTTGCGCAGCAGGAAAGTATCGCTCTTGTTTTCGCTACTTGAGTAGCAGCGCACATAATTGGACGAAATGAAATCGATCAAGATGAGTTTTTTCGGCGCAACTACGTAGTCACCACCTCCATCTTCGTCCACAGACATAAGCCAGCAGAAGATGAGCGGCGGTTCTTCGTCCTCCTCGTCCCTGCCGTTTCGGTTTGGGGGCTGGGAGGCGTTGGCGGTGCCCGATCTCCGCGAGTACCTGCGCAAGTCGCCGAAGAAAACGACCCAAGCATCTACTTCTGCCGCTTCTACGTCGCGACCGCCCGACGTCTCTAGTGCGCACCGGCAGC
>RXOD01005781.1:0-12516 GCA_005223375.1 Amoebophrya sp. AT5.2
GGAGGCCACAGAGATGAAAATAACTGTGAGACGATAGACATCTACAGGTTGATAGTAGAGCGGTTTACAACTTCACGACGGCTTCTGATACTTATTGGCCTTTCCTCGCAGGATCGCCATCCTGGACAACGTGAAGTATGGATCCGGGGGCTGCTGCGGGTGCTGCATGCCCAAGACGCTGAAGGACACGTGGTGGCCGTGGGGCGCGGGCATGTTCGCGACGAGTCTGGGTCCGCACGACGCCTGCTTCGTGCTGGCGGCGAACCACAAGCCGAAGTCGGGCGTGATGTGCGTGTGGGGCTGGCCCTGCGCGATCCAGAAGGAGCTGATCGAAACCACCAAGGTCGACGAGTGCCAGATGGGACTCATCGGCCAGCTCATCTGGCATTTCGTGCACCACACACCGGTGCATTTGTTCGGGGACGGCCGCTTCAAGTAATGGGAGAAGAGCGGGGTAGCATCTTCAAGATCGTAGCGATAGCATCAAGGTCATAGGGATAGGATTGCATTTAGGATCGAGATCGAATGTCCCATTCACTCTAGAGTTTACAGGTTGCTGTACTTCGCCGGAGCGGTCATCCTGCTTTCAGCGACCTAGGCTACACATGTGATGACTCAGAAGGTTTTTAGCAACATTTACACAACTTCGTAGGGGTTCTAGATACGTAAGGATTTCAATTTCATTCACTCTCAATCATCTCAGCAGTAGAGAAATCTTCTAGTGTTTTCAAAAAGCACGACCAGGAACGACTGGTAGTGCAGTGGGACGAGGGCGGTTGTATCGGGTCAAGTGCAACAAGCGGGGACAAAGGCGGCGCAGGCACAGCGCCATCGAAGAAATCTATATGCTTGGATAAGGCGGGCAGCTTTTTCGACCTACAACGATCAACGAACTATATTAAGCCGGTGTGAAACGGAAATCGAAAACCAAATCTGTCTTCTCTGTAGTGTTGAAAAAGCAAAGGGAAAATACAGTCTGCTCTCGTGTAGTCTCACTTAATCGTCGAGGGTTGGAGGTTGGCGAGGGTGCGTCAACGGACAGCCGGACTCCGTTGTTGTATGAGGTCAATTTCTTTTCCGGACCGAGGAGTTGACGCAGCGGTAGCCGAGTAACAAACATTTTTTAAAATCCAAAGAAACTCGAGAAATTTTCCAGCTCGCACCGCTTCTGGCGGTGGTGTGCCTCCATCTGATCTCGAAACCGATGAATGACAGCTCTGCAAATGAAAAGCGAATGACAATACCTCCATAACTCACAATACGTTCGTATTATTTCCGCGGTGCTCTTCCTCTTCGGCGGGATGTTACACTTGGTCCGTTCTGTAGTCGGGTCCATCTTGCTCCATTCTGTAGTCCGGACGAGCTCTCACTCGGATCTCCGCGACCACGATCTCCACGACCACGAGATCTGCTTCGACCCGAGCTCTGCGAAAACTCGATCCGCTGCAACGCTATGCCGTATTTCGAGGGATCAAGGTCAGTAAAAGTAACTACTTAGGGGGCAGAAGTACGTATAAATTTTGCAGCAGGAATACTATATCGTGTTCACGAGGACTCATCGATCGACCACCACTTCTTCTTTTAGACTTGAACTGACTGCAATTGCTGCACAATGTCGGACGGCCCGCATCCGAAGCGCCAGCGCGTCTCGCCCGGGGATTGCGGCGACGCGTGCGAAAAAACCGGTTGCGATCTTCTGAAGGCGGCTGAGGCGAGAAATGCGCCGGCGACAAAGGACGCGCGCCTCCCCGTCACGGTTCTGTCCGGTTTTCTTGGCTCGGGCAAGACCACCACTCTCACCCACCTGCTGAACAATTCGGATGGCGTTCGCATCGCTCTGATCGTGAACGACATGGCGTCGTTGAATGTCGACGCGCTGCAGGTGACCAACGAAATGGCGAGGGACCAGCTGCTGAAGCTGAAGGCAGACGCGAAAAAGAACAAGAGTGCAGGGAAAAGTGCGGCAGGGGAAAACGGCGCTTCGAAAGGAGAAGCGGCGAGGACGCCTGCCGCTGCGATCGCGGAGCCGCCGAAGATGGTGGCGCTTCAGAATGGCTGCATTTGCTGCACGTTGCGGGAGGATTTGGTCGAGCAGGTAGCGGAACTGGCGAACGGAAACAAGTACGACTACCTGATCATCGAATCGACAGGGATTTCGGAGCCGGTGCCGGTGGCGCAGACCTTCTGCCACTCGCTGGAGGAGTTAGCGCAGATGGCAAAGGGCCATCATATACACGAACAAACAGAAGGGAGAGAGGCGGAGGAGGTGGGGCGAGCACCTGGAGAAGGCGAACACGAGAAAGGAGACGGCGCGCGAGCAGAAAAAGCAGCCGCAAAGGGCGACGCGGATGAAAAAGCGGCCGGCAGCGCCGAAGGGAATCAAGGCTCCGTGGGAGAAACCGACGCGCACGACGCACAGGCGGAGCACACGCGCAAGCTCGCCGTGCAGGCAATTGAATTGCAGAAAATCGCCCGTCTCGACACGATGGTGACCGTCGTCGACGCCTGCGAGGTGTGGGAGGTGCTTTCCTGCCTCGAAACGATCGGCAACTCGAAGTGGTCCAAGCCGGAGACCAGCGATGAAAACGGCAAGCCGAAGCAGGAGGGTCTGCAATTGGACAGGAACATCGCGGATCTGCTGGTCGACCAAATCGAGTTCGCGAACGTGATCCTGTTGAACAAGCGGGACTTGTTGCTCGCCAAGGCACAAGCGGAGGCAGCCGCCGGGAGCCTCGCCGATGATGATGCCGCAGTCGTTGAAAAATTGCAGCAGAGGCACACGGCCTTGCTCGAGGGCCTTGTCCGCAAGTTGAACCCGGGCGCGAAGGTGTACTGGACCGACCACGGCAAAATCTGCCCAAAGAAAGTGCTCGGAACGAGCCTGTTCGACTTCGAGGCGGCGCAAAAATCCGCCGGCTGGCAGCAGGAGCTGGCGAACGACGGCCACCACACGCCGGAAACCGAGGAGTACGGCATCTCTTCCGTCGTGTTCCGCTCGAACCAGCCGTTCCACCCGGAACGATTGCACGCAATCCTCACCGGACTCGGGAAGATAGCGGACCACGTCGAGAAAAACGCTTGCACTTCTCCGGGGCACAGGGAAAAAGTAGAGTCTGAGTCTGAGAAGCAAGTTTTCAAAGGCGTGATCCGGAGCAAGGGGCATCTGTGGCTCGCAAACTGTTGCGGGTACAGGATGGACTGGCATTCGGTCGGCAGGCAGTTCTCGATGAAGCGGGGGGATCCCTTCGACAGCGCGGTGAGAGAAGCCGACGTAGAACCGTCTGCTGCACGACGACCAGCTGCGAACAACGGAGATGATGTGGAGGGCGAGGGGAAAAAAATCTTCACCGCTGCGGAGCTCGCGGCGCTGACGGGGGACGAACTGTTCTCTACTGCTTTTGGGGACCGGAAAAACGAATTGGTCGTTATCGGCGTGCAGCTCGACAAAGAACGCATCAACCGCGAGCTCGAGGCGGCCCTCGTGTCTGTGGCGGAAACGGAGCAGGCGGCGCGCGAAAAGATTCGCTTCGAGAGCTTTCTGGCGGAGACGAGAGAGAAAGGCGGGGACGAGGCGCTTATCGCGTTGACGGAGAAGAAGGTGAAAAAAGCGACGGGAGGCAACGCGACGCCCTGGGACCGGTTCTTGAAGCTGGAAGACGCGTTTTTCGGCGGGAAGGCGCAGGAAGAATACATGGAGTACGTTGAGGAAGAGGAAGGTGATGCCGATGATGACATGGACGTAGACGAGGATGCGGAGGACGACGAGGAGGAAAGTAATGCAGATGAAGAGACAGACGTCGGGAGCGAAGTGGAAGAAGTGGCAGGGATGGAAAAACAAAAATAGGGCGAAATATATAAGGTTTGGAATTTGATTTCGGACGGGAAGCATCTATATCGGGCAGCATACTGGACTGCGAAGAGTGGTTTGCTTTACTGAGGTATAGTGGTTTCGTTCTTCATGGCCAGATAGAGGAAAATCGGAAAATCTTGTGTGAAGGGCGCTGCAGCGAATTTCCGATTTTACACGCGCACAGCACGACCGCGAGGCCCTTGAGCCTTGATGGACTTTCGTTGCGAGACGCTGATCCATCCGATGTGCCCAGAGTACTTCTTATACTTACCCCGGACGATACAAGCATTGACCTGCAACTACAGTCGAATCATCGACGAAAAGCCGAACAGTATGGGAAGTGAGCAAGCCGCTGGCTGTAAGTTTTGAATCAGTTCTTCTAGTTGCTCGTGGTTTCGACGACTTCGTTCAAGATCAAGATCACTGATCACTGATCCCGCTCCACAGCATTCTCCTCACCGATTGAAAATCCTTAATCTCCACAGAATGAAATGTCATCCTCGTAGTTGTCCGACGCGATCCGCCGCTCTTCGACTCTCAGATCAACGTTTTCGCGATCATTACTGAATACACATTTTCCGCTCTTAGTACTCGACCGGCTTTCGAATTCTACTTTTTGCAGCTCTCTTTTCACAATCGTGTCAATCTACGAAAAATAGCTTCACCGAAGGCCCTTCCTATTGCGTCTAGCCTCTTACGTTCTACAACGTGCTTCTCCTGCTTCCACTGAGTATCGGTTGTTTTTCACACTCTCGTTCGTCTCAATCGATTCGGAAAAATGACTTCGGAGGAGATGAGCGGTGCGCCGAGCCAGAAGCGGCAACGCCTCTCGAACGATGCCGTTGAAGTCGGAGTTGAAGGCCAAGACCCACATTCTGACACCCGCCTCCCCGTGACGGTGTTGTCCGGTTTTCTTGGCTCGGGCAAGACCACCACTCTCACCCACCTGTTGAACAATTCGGATGGCGTTCGCATCGCTCTGATCGTAAACGACATGGCGTCGTTGAACGTGGATGCGTTGCAGGTGACCAACGAAATGGCAAAAGAACAGCTGCTGCGCGTGAAGAACGAGGCGAAAAACAAAGCATCTTCTGATGTTGAGGGCTCGGCGGCGACCGCGGCCCCGGCCGTGCAGGCGCCGAAAATGGTAGCGCTGCAGAACGGCTGCATCTGCTGCACGTTGCGGGAGGATCTGGTCGAGCAGGTCGCGGAACTGGCGAACGGAAACAAGTACGACTACCTGATCATCGAGTCGACAGGGATTTCAGAACCGGTACCGGTGGCACAGACCTTCTGCCACTCGCTGGAGGAGCTGGCAGCGATGGCTGGACACTCCCACGATCATGATCACGATCACGATCATGGAGACGATCAGAAAGAGGTAGAGAAGAAAAAAGAAGCCGGAACAGACGACAACCAGGAGGACGTGGAGATGAAACAGTACTAAATGTCGCTTCTTTAATATTATCCGGTACGAGTTCTTCTTCTTTGTGATTCTTGAGTTTGATTGTCCCCTCGTTCTAATCATAAGTCGCAGTAGTTGATCTTGATTCAGACCCTTCTGCTGTTCGTAGTAGAGGTGTTCGTCATCGCGCGGCAGTTCAGTACTTGTGTCTGCATCGAGAGGGCCCAACTGAACAGGTCTTCCGACGCCGCCGCGGACGCCGCCGCCGCGCAGAAGAAGCTCGCGGTGCAGGCTATTGAACTGCAAAAGATTGCGCGTCTCGACACCATGGTCACCGTCGTCGATTCCTGCGAGGTTTGGGACGTGTTGGGCTGTCTGGAGACTATCGGCAGTTCCAAGTGGTCCAAGCAGGAGACCACCGACGAGAAGGGCGAGAAGAAGGAGGTTGAGGGGATCGATTTGGAGAGAAACATCGCGGATTTGCTCGTGGACCAGATCGAGTTCGCCAACGTCATTCTCCTGAACAAGAAGGACCTCCTCCTGAAGAAGGCGCGGGAGGACGCGGAGAAGGACAAAGCCGACACCACTGCGTGCGAGCAGCAGAACGTGAACCTGCTCGAAAACCTGATTCGCAAGCTGAACCCCGACGCGAAGATCCACTGGACCGAACACGGCAAAATCTGCCCCAAAAATGTGCTCGGAACAAAGCTGTTCGACTTCGCGAAGGCGCAAAAATCCGCCGGCTGGCTTCAGGAGCTTGCGAACGACGGCAACCACACGCCGGAAACCGAGGAGTACGGCATCTCTTCCGTGGTGTTTCGCTCGACCCAGCCGTTTCACCCGAGGAGACTCTACGACATTTTGAACGGCTTCGGCCGAATCTCCGATCACGTGCTGGACAACACGAAGACGAACGACGCGTCGAAACAGGTGTTTAGGGGCGTGATCCGGAGCAAGGGGCAGGTGTGGCTCGCGAACTGTTCGGCGTACCGGATGGACTGGCACAGCGTGGGCCGCCAGTTCTCCATGAACCCCGGGCAGCCGTTCGAGAGTGCGGTGGAGGACGCTGGTTACGACCCGAGTGATTTGTTCGAGGGGGCGGTGGGAACCAACGACGACGAAAATGCGAAGATGGAGGTTGATGGGAAGGAAAAAGCCACCTACTCCGCCGCCGCGGCTGCGAAACTTTCCGACGCCGAGTTGCTGAAGGCGGCGTTTGGCGATCGGGGAAACGAGTTGGTGGTGATCGGCGTGCAGCTCGACAAGAGTAGGATCACGAAGGAGCTGGAGAACGCGCTGGTGTCGTTGGAGGAGTGCAAGAAAGCCGCGGCCGAGAAGCTGAAGTTCGAGCACTTCATCGGAGAAGTGAAGAAGAGCGGCGGCGAAGCGGCACTTGCAAAGCTGACGGAGAAGAAAGTGAAGAAGGGAACAGGAGGGCTGCAGTCGCCGTGGGACCGGTTCATTGAGTTGGAGGACGCTTTTTTCGAGGGCAAGGCCGTGGAGCAGTATATGGAGTACGCAGAGGCGGAAGAAGAATCGGACGACGAGGAAGACTCGAAAGCGGAGGAGGAAACGGATGTAGGAAGCTGCGCAGACGAAGAAGAAGCAGCGACGGGAGATGAGAAATAGACCCGAAAATATTGCGTCGGAGCAGTAAAAAATTTAGGGCAACAAGGGCAATTTTGCGGCCAGATGATAGATCGACACAGAGATAGGCGTAGATCAAAGGCAACGAAGGGAAAGAGATTAAGTATGGTAAAGCTTGAGCTGACACTACAGTTACGCTACAACTACAATCATCGAGTGGTGCAGTATGCTTCATTTTCGAGCGAGAAGCTATAGGTCTAGAAGAAAGTACGAAATATCCACACTAGAAGAAGTGTTAGCAACTTTTGCGCCCGCGGCCGGTCGCGCGTGCGCCATTCTTGCCGCCGACCGAGCATGCATCTTTGGTGCTAGTTGCCAGTGGTTTTATCGGTCCAGGCTAGATCTTAGCGTTTATCATAAGTTCATCGGATCACGAATAACAAGGCAGAAGCAAGTTTTTGTTTGTCTGCGTCGATCCGCTTAGGGGGGTGCTAGCAGTGCTGGTTCGCCCTTGGACGACAACGCTTTGTTTTTTTTCACCATGCCGAGAAGAAGGATGTACTAGTGGCCGAGAAGCAGCAAAGTACAAGATAATTCTGATTTATTATGTTGTTGATACGTCGATCCGCTTTGGAGAAGCGCAAGTCTTACTCCGGGACGACGGACGCCCCCACGTGGTTTACAGGTATTCTTACGGTGTTGAATTCAGGACGAGCAGGCAGTCACATTTCTGAAGCAGAAATCGAATTCTGGCTTCACGACTTCTGCTCAGACGAAGACCTTAACTTCATAGGCTGACATAGCTATCCCACACTTTCGCTGTCCATCAGGGCAGGAGTGGATTTCGATTTCGATGTAGCAGTTCAAGTGAGCTATTATGAAAATATAGAAAGCGTTACGCCGACGGTCGTACTACAACATACGAGAAAGAACTGCACCGGGATTAGAAACCGATTTTCCGGGTAGTATAGGATCGGTGGTGCAGGGCTCGGGCTCTGCAGCATCGTCCCGCTTGAAGACTTGCCAAACGAAAAAACGACAGCACATGGAGAGGACAGAGCAACCAATGGATGCTATGAGAAGGACAAGAGGTGGTGCGTCGAGATTTTCTGAGAAGCACGTCTGTTCACGAAGAAGGAATCTACTCGCCTCTCGTTCGCAGAAAAGTGTTTTTTTAATCGGAGATAAGTCTACTTTTCCAAGATGATCTTCAAGTTCTTTCGAAGGAAAACGATCCCGCAAGCCCGATTGGACGCGAACAAGCAAAACTACATAAGTACGTCGTTCCCTCATACTGAACCTGTGCGCCCACCACACGAAGCGTTAAAGGCAGCAGCTCAGTTCGTTGAAGTTGAACATGAATGAAGTGGCAAAGCTCAACATCCTGAATCGAAAAAACGAAAATCCTTGTACAATCGCGGATAGCATCGCAGGAGGCCGTCCCAGCCGCACCGTAGAAAAGGTCCGCGCCGCCCGTTTTGAGGCAGCCCGTCGTCCGCAGGACTATATACGTATCAGTGGGTATCACTTGTTTCAAGAACATCGTGAGACTCTTCGGTCAGCCCTTGCGACACTACCTGGCCGAACAAAAATGGGTCCTTCCAAGACCGAAGACGAGGCCGGCGCCCCGCCTTGCGTCCAGACCCCGGAAGAAAGCAAGCCCGATGTTTCCGCTGCGGGGGAACGTGATGAACAGCCGCAGGAGATCCGCATCCAGACCGAGAAGCCCGCGCCGGAGAAGCTCACTGGTTACAAGAATTCTGCTCCTCCCACTACCGACGAGAAGGACACCCGTCTGCCCGTGACGGTTCTGTCCGGCTTCCTCGGCTCCGGCAAGACCACGACGCTGACGCACCTGCTGACCAACACCGAGGGGTGGCGGATCGCGCTAATCGTAAACGACATGGCGGCGGTGAACGTGGACGCACTTGAGGTGGACGCGCACATCACGAAACAATACGACGAGCAGCTCCAGCAGTCGAAGAACTCGCCCGCACAGAAGAAGGCGAAGCAGTCGACCTCTCCCACCGCCTTGTCCACGGCGAGCACGGCGGCGGACCTGAGCACCGTAAGCACGGCGGAGGCCTCGGCGGCCGTGCAGAAGGCCAAAGTCGCGCCCAAGACCGTCGCGCTACAGAACGGCTGCATCTGTTGCACGCTGCGGGAGGATTTGGTCGAGCAGGTGGCGGAGCTGACGGCGGATGGAAAGTACGACTACCTGATCATCGAGTCGACGGGCATCTCGGAACCCATCCCCGTGGCGCAGACCTTCTGCCACTCGTTGCAGGAGTTGGAGCAGCTGGCGGGAGGGGGCGGGGGTGCCGCGCACGACCACTCCCACGACGGGCATTCCCACGACCACTCGCACTCGAACTCGGGCGAAGACGGCGCGGACAAGGATAAGTCGGGCACGAAGGACAAGCAGCTCGCGGTGCAGGCGATTGAATTGCAAAAGATTGCCCGTCTCGACACCATGGTCACCGTCGTGGACGCGGCCGAGATCTGGGACGTGCTGGGCTGTCTCGAGACCATAGGCGAGAGCAAGTGGAGCAAGCCCGAGACTAAGGGTGAGGGCTCCACCGAGGGCATCGACCTGAACCGCAACATCGCGGACCTGTTAGTTGATCAGATCGAGTTTGCGAACGTGATTCTGCTGAACAAGCAGGACCTGCTGCTCGAGAAGACGAAGATCCTGAAGGCGAAAAACGCGCTCCCCGCGCCGAACAGCGGGCACGGGCTCGCGTCGTACCAGTCCTCGCCGCTGGAAATAGTGGAAAACCTCGTGAAGCGACTGAACCCGAAGGCGAAGGTGTACTGGACCGAGCACGGGAAGACCGACCCGGCGCATTTGCTCGGCACGTATCTGTTCGACTTCACCGCGGCGCAGTCGGCCGCTGGCTGGATCCAGGAGCTGAGCGGCGGCGTGCACGTCCCGGAGACGGAGGAGTACGGGATTTCCTCCGTGGTGTTCCGCGCCAACCGCCCCTTCCACCCAAAGAAGCTGCGGGACATTTTGAACGGGTTCGGGCACGTGTCCGACCACGTGCCGCGCCCGAACGTGAAGGTGGGGCTGCGGACGAAACAGGAAAAAAAGACCGCGTACGAGAAAGAGCAGAAGACCTTCCACGGGGTGATCCGGAGCAAGGGCACGGTGTGGATCGCGAACTGCATTCCCTACAGACTGGACTGGCACTCAGTGGGCCGCCAGTTCACGTTGCTGCCCGGACCTTTGTTTTCGGCAGCCATGGAGGAAGCGGGATTCTCGAAGCCGGGAGCCGCGGAGGGAGCCGAGAGGGACGAGGAAGAGGGTCCGGGGGCGGAGGCCGAGGGAAAGAAGGAAGCTGCGGGAGCCGCGACGCCCGGAGGTACAATTTAGACATTACTTTGTGGGCAGATCAAGGCATGGTATACTTGTTTCCACCGCTGGTAGGCATAGGAGATACGTAAAATCAGGCCAAACAGATGTACCCGGTGCAAAAATATCAAATGTCTGTTGTGGCAGCTGCACCATTTTTTTCAACAACGCCATGCCAATGGCCGATCACTTTTCGTTTTCGACAGAGCAATCGGGCGAGCCGGAGCAGGAGGTTGCTGGGTCAGAGGAGGGAAGTGCGGATCAGGTCCCGAAGGCCGCCAAGGCGACAGACACCGCGATCACTGAAACCGAGAAAAAGACAACGGCTAACATCTTGAGCTCGGAGAAGCCGCATCCGGACGAGGTGGAGGTGTCCAAGGAGGACCTTTTTTACGGGGCGTTCGGAGACCGGGGGAGCATGCTGGTCGTGATCGGGGTGGACCTGGACAAGAAGAAGGTCACCGCGGCTCTGGAGAACGCGCTGCTGTCCGAGAAGGAGACCGTCCTGGCCGCGAAGGAAAAACTGACCTTCGAGGCCTACTGCGCGAAAGTGAAGGCGGAGGGCGGGAAGAAGGCGCTGGAGGCAGTGGACAAAACCACCCTGCAGAAGAACACGAACGGGATGGTGACGCCGTGGGACCGGTTTCTGAAGTACGAGGACCCCTTTTTCGGCGGGAAGGTGGTGGAACACTCGAGGCAACACTGCCTGCTCTCCATGCGCACGATGGCAAACAGCTGAAGCGCGATAGCGAGGCTCCCAGAAGCGCGGCTACGAGAAACCGCCACACACAGCGGCTGAGGGCGGCGGCGGTGAAGAAAAGACTGCGCCTTAGCGTTAGTTTTGTGCTTCGCTGCAAGTGCTCTGATCTTTTCCCGCCCAGGACTTCCGCGCGATTTGATGCTTAGTTTTACTCATGTACGATCAGAAGTGGTTTAACGCTGATGTCTAGAAATATTTCTAAGGTGTTGATGTACTTGTATCCCGATCCCCGATGAGAAAGTACTTCCTCACGCACACGAGCTTTATCGATTCGGGATTCTATACTTACACACAAGGTCTACATCTTTCATTGTACTCGTCTCGATCTCACCGCTGATAATGTGCGGTAGAGTGGCTAGCAATATGTGGTTATTGAGTGATTCATGAATAGTGGTCACGATGATCGAATACTACCACTTTAGGCGTCGCACTCACGGGTCGTGCATGCGACGCCTCTGGTATTAATTACTTACTTTAGCTCAATGTTTTCACCCTTTTTGTACCGCGGTGGAGGTTACAAACCATGGTTTTAGAAAAGCAGCACAAAGATGAAAGCACTATACGTTGAAGAAGAAACATACCGATTTGTTCCTTTCGTTCTAAATTCAACTCTTCACGGTCAAGGCGTGAAGGGTGAGTGGCTTTTTCTATCCATATGCTATGGGTGCGTAGTTGTAAAACTAAACACAGTTATAGAAGCTTCCCTTGCCTTCTCTGCTCTTCGCAGTAGACTCTCGGGAAAGTGAAATACAATTACACAATGGTTTGAGGTCATCAGCAGCTTTCGCTTTTTGCTATTTCTTCCCTTGACTTCTCTATCACAGTCGATGCCAGTCAGTGGTAGATTCTTGGGAGAGATAAAACGATGATAGGATTAATTCTTGAATACTAGATGGCTAGAGGTTTGATTTTTTTTCGCTAGTACTACCGGAGATCCGTCTTCGAATAATTTCAGCGCCTTTAAGTAAATGTATATGTCATGCTGTGGACCACGAGCAGCAATATTGTTGGGTCTGGATGTGGTGGTCATCGCTGTTGAGTGCAGAGGTTGGTTTCGAATCGTTTTGACACAGCAGGCCGGCGCGCGTCCATCAGGGATCGCGACGTCACTTTGGCTCAGTAGTCATTGCGATTGGATGCCGCAACCGAGTCGGGTATCAACACTCATGCATGTCTAGAAGGATAGAAGCAGCACTCCGCTTGGGAAGGAGACGAGCGAAAAAAGGAATCGAAAAAAACCGTGGGTAACAAAAAAGTCAGAAAAAAAAGAAACAGAGGTGTTCTTGCTGAACGCGAAATCGTCGTTTAACTCGAAATTGTTGTCTCGTCGCGTTCGACTGTGGGATGCGGATTTGGGGGCTTCCGTTTCGACCTTTGGGAACGTCCGTTACCGGCTCGGGCAGTCTTCGTGGGGCACCGCTTGCAAACCTATCGATACGATCAGCTTGCAATAAGCTGCATCGCTTGCAAACCTATGTGTAACATCAGCTGGCTCACATTCATATTCATTGATTGATCAAGAAAGTAGGTGCACTTCTAATAGACGCAAAAAACAGGGA
>RXOD01005782.1:0-12511 GCA_005223375.1 Amoebophrya sp. AT5.2
CATCCGGATGAAAAGCGTCCGGGCCTACATAGTAAAAAAGCAAAATAGACATAAAGTAAAATAAACATAGGCATTTTTCTTGCGCTGCCGCGCAAATTCCGTCCCGGCACGTTGTAGCAACCGAGAACTTGCCGAGCCGCCGCCCGCGGACCTGCTTGCCGAGATCGACCGCCATGGCAGCCATGGGCTGGCACTTTTTTCAGCGACTGCCATTTCGTTTGGCTTCTGCCCCTCCTGCAGCGGGCTGGCAGTCTTGTTGTGGCTGCAGAGCAGAAACAGTCACGGCGCGTGCGCCTCCTGGTTCCGCCGCACTTTGCGCGCCGCATTTTCGAGATCGAAAAAACGCGCCGCGGGCTTGCGCCGGCGTAAAATCGTGGAAACTATAGGTCCCGACTCGCCAAGGACCTTGCGTTCCATAACCGCAAACTCATCGGCGTACTCGAACGCGATGGCCTCCGAAACGAGCATTTTCGGAATGTGCTCGATGTTGTACTTGTGTTTCGCCATCCTCTCCTCTTGTTCCGGTGTCAGGAAGGTATCCGCTCGATCGACTTTCATGGATTGGCTCAGCTGCTTCCTCAAGACGTTGTAGCTGGGCGTCGCTCCCGGGCGGCTTTTCTCTTGATCGATGAACAAGTCGTACGCGGCACAGCGCAGCTCGTCCTCCACGTCGGGTTGCTTGGCAGTCTCGGCCTGGATGGCATTCTTGATGGTGTCCACCGCTTCATCCATATGCCCCGGGGAAACACGCGGAACAAAATCCTCCAGCGTCCGCGCCGTCCAATACTGCTTCCGAATCTCCGCCGCGGTTTCATCGCTGGGCGCTCGACCGTCAAGGACTGAGAACGACATCATCCGGCCCTTCGGGCAGTGGCGCTTCTTCATGAAGCCGCGGCCCTCTGCGTCGAGTCCATTGACGTCGTAGGTCTCGATGTCTTCCGGCTGGCACGGATCGAGCCACGGAATCCAGCCGGGGACGTTCACTTGCGCGAGATAGAGAGGCATGCCCTGTAGCGTGTTGCTTTTGGAGCTATTTTTCGGCCAGAGAAGAAGCGCCCACCCATCACACACATGCACGACTTTCATTTTCTATAATAAAGCTCTACTGGCATTTCACAGCCGTGGCTGCCACGACTTTTCTCTAGAAGTAGACTAAGTCCGAGCTAGACTAGGGCAGTACGTCCGTCATGACCCCCGTCGCGTTCGCTTTCCGAGACTGAGGCGCATACTTCGTTCCACCCGCTTCCAAGTTGCGCGCGCTCGGAATCTTGCACGACTGCTCGAGTGTCGCCTGGTCGACGAAGGTACCGAGCTCGCCCTTTCGCAAGTACTCAATCATCCTGTTCGTGGGCTTGTAATTCGGTTGGTCCAACAGAAACGCCGAAAACTTCAGCGCCGGCCTGTACGACTTCTCCAGCCAGATCTTGCGAGTGCGGTCCGCGATGGCGACCTCCCACTCGTAAACCGGGGCGCGCTTCGTCGAGGCGAAGTTCGTAGCGTTTTCGACGTACTTCTGCTCCGCGTACGTGCCGACGAGCATATTATTCGGGTTCGAGATGTCGGCACAGTACGTGGGAACGAACTCCCGGTCCTCGGCCAAGCCGAAGAGGTCCGGGTGCCGCGAAAATTTCTGCGGGTGGTCGAGAATCCACTTCAGGCTCTGCTTCATCTCCTTTGCCTCCTCCATCAACTTCGACACCGGGTTGTCCAGCACTTGGCGGCAGCCGTACATGTGGAGACGCTGATACTGCATCAGGCCCGACATCTGCAGGCGGACGCCTCCTGCGACTGACTCGATGATCGTTTTGCCGAACCACTTAGGGAAGTCCGGGCATTCCGACGCCAGCTCTCGCACGCTCCGAGGCAGAGCGGCGCGCATACGGTCGCCGATTTCCGCGAGGATCACCGTAGGAAGATGATAACTCATTCCGCGCGACATGAAATTCGTGTGGTCGAGACCGATCTGGAGAGAGTGGCCGAGCAAGATGGGTCCGCTGCAGTGGAAGAACACGAAGGTCCGCATCCGCGACGCCGGATTCGTGAAGAAGTAGTACAGCGAAACGATGAGGCTGCCCATATCCTCGTCCAGAAAGATGTTGTCCGCGGCCGCCTTTTTCCCTTTCCTCTTCGTGGTGGCGTTCGTATCCCCCGCGAATTCGGCCCCGTCCCGGTTTTCCGGGCCGTGTGCATCACCGCCCAACAAGTCGTCCTCCTCGGGCTCGTCAAACAAGTCATTCTGTTTGTCGCCGCCCTCCGGGATTGGGGGCATCGCCGTGTTTTCTCCTACCGCGGCAGGGAATACATCAGCAGGCTCCTCGATCGGAAAAGGATCGTCGACGAAGATTTCACCTGTTGTCAAGATCGGCGACGCAATGGGCTTACGAATTCACTCCGCAGAAATATTCCGGAGAGCAGATAGGACGAGACGTCAAAAATAAATAGCAAAACGCGCACCCATGGCCGTATCCGATTTGGGCATCTTCACCAGCTGCGCACACAACTCGTTCAAGTCCTCCATCTTGTACTGAAGTCGCGAGAACTCGCAGTTCTCGTTCTCCACCACTTCAGCCCTTGCCGCGACGATCGGGGCAAGCCGGTTCTTCTCCTTATTGTAGACCATGGTGATACCGGTTTCCATCGTCGACCAATTTTCAAACAGCGACAGGGCGGCGTAGTGGTACTTGCCGAACTTCTTGTTGTTGATGCTGGAAAACTCCGCGCACAGTTTTCGGCACTGGACCTTGAACGCCATGACCAAGTCCTCCATCTCGAAAGTGCTGGGCTTCAGCTCATCCATGAGCGCGTCGCGTCTGTCGCCGATGCCTTTCACACACGACTCGTCCGACATTTTCGTGAAGTTCATCAGAATGTCGCTGATTTTCACCGACTGCGACCCGCCCGCCGTGGAGCGCGTCTGCAGGAACCTCGCGATGAGGGGATCGAGGACGTTTTTTGCGATGTGCAGCATGGTGTTGGACTGGGTGTGGGGAGTGTCGAAGAAGGCCAAGCAGTCGAATCCGTCACACATCAGGTAGCGCGGGAACTTTCGCTGGCTGGGTCCCATGTCGGACATGTGAAGCAACAAGCGATCGATTGCCAGTCTGCCCATCGAGATCAGGTCCGAGTTTTTTCCCAGCAGGGCCGCGTATTTCAACGACGCACGAAGCGCCTCCTTGTCCTCCGTGTCGACGTAGAAGTCCGCCATGCGTCGAGTGATTGTCTCCTGTTCCTGCATGTTGACGCGGGGCATGCACATCGGCATCGTGCAGAGCGTCGTCGGAGTGTAGCCCTCCACGATGGGCGTTGAGAAGAAGTGCCCCCGCAGATAGTTTGTGGCCCAGTCCTTCCCCGCCACGCACTGGTCGTCGGTTGCGAACCCTATCGGCAGCTTGCTCCACGCGCTCAGGAGCTGGATACCCTTCAGGGTGAGGTAGTGGCCGTGTAGGAGATGCATCCGGGCCGAACTCTTCGCGACGTCGGTGGCGTTCGGGTCGTTCAGCGCCTTGATGTGTTGGCAGAAGGAGTTCGCCGGGCGTCCAGTCTTCTTTTGCTGCGTCACGGAGGTGGCGGACCGCACGGACTGGCTGACACTTGAACGACGATCAGATCCAGCGTCCCCGAGCTCCTCCCAGCTGATTTTCTCCATGCAGTAACCTGGACGGTGCGGCAATTCGGGGGGGTTTCTAAGCTAATTCAGAAGCGGAACTCTTCGACGCAATCTCTTTGAAGCTGCCTCCAATATATACCAGCACAAAACCTATCGAATGAATATGCGTACGCAATAAAGTTTTCCGGACCTCAAAAGCATTGAGCACAGAAGCGAGCATCTGATATGCAGCAGTACGATCGGTCTTCGGAAAAATGTTGCCCATCAAGAACGCCAGCGCCAAGTGGTCCAAAGTCTGGCTCAAGATTCCGTCGCTGTCCAAGCCGTACATGAGGTACAGCTCCCAGATTTCGCACGCGGGTAGCCCATTCCGGTACGCTGAGTGTTTTCGTGATTAGGGTGCGCGCTGAAAAGCCAGACAAAACTCAAAGCTAGCTTTCAGATCAACAAAACTCAAAGCTGGCTTCAGCGAGCCCCAATCTTGTCATGAACCCCACCGATATACCCCATCGAAGGGGTATCCTCAAGAAGACTCCGAGGGGTTCATGACAGAAGACTTTTAGGCCTATTCGTGACAAAACCAAAGGAGTATGAAGGTCCACGGATTGGACGAAACTCAAAGCTGGCTTCGTCACATACGTACGTGACAAATTGTCACATACGTATGTGACACGCGTCTCGCCTGGCAGAGAGTCGGGCCAGCCGTCCCCACACGTCAGGCAGTCGTAATGTCGAAGCCAGCTCCATGTCTCCTCCAGTGCCGAGACTAAAACAGCCAGCCGGAATCCGATGCTGGGTCCCGGGCTTTTCGCTTTAGTGTTGGACTCGGGCAAAGTGTCAGCCACCGCTTAAGCGGTAGCCGACACTTTCCAAAATGTGAGGAATTGCAAAAGCGATTTCCTATGATTAGCAGTGGCGGCGCCTTTCTGATTTATAGTGGATCAGGGGCGCGCCCAACCAATGCGCCACAGCTGAAAACCTCGGCGCCGTGAGCTGCAGCTGCTGACCGAACGGCCGTACCCGCCAAGACCGCCTCCAATGTCAGTAGCGAGGCCTCGAAGAATGGCACAGCTGCCGGAAAAGTCTTTATGCTAGTACTCGGCCACCGGCTCGCGGACGCATTAGTGACTACCCATAGCAAGGCGCCACTCCAAGCGAGACGTAGATAAGCGCCGCCAACTAGGTGCCGCCCGCCGCGTTTTCGCCGCAACATGACTAAAAGCGTAGCGCAACCTGTCTCGCGGATTGGTGCGCAATTCATGTCTCCGCTCGTGGGGCTGCCACTAGATTAAAAACCGCGCAGCGAAGTAAGTGCCTGCAGTATAACATGTTGGCCTGAGCCTGGCGATTCCGTCAGCAACAAGCGTCTCTGGATGGTGGCCATCAAGAGACACGCTGCTGAACGTCCACAAAAGCCGCTGGCTCTTCATTTCCCAGAAAATTCAGCTTTGAGTTTCGTCCAAAAGCGTCCACGTTCATCCGCCTCGATCCACGAGCCATCTTGAAGGGGCCCAGTCGATGCATGGCCGGGGACGTCGTCAGCCGTGGTCCAGCCTTCGAGGTCTACCCAATCATTGGCAAGGACGGACTCCGAGGACCCACGAGAAGCAATTCCATGACTACGGCAAAACCAGTGGCATATGCCGAAGACACCGCTGCGACTAAACATAAGGCAGGGCGCGCGAAAGTAGCAGAGAACCCCAGAAAGTCGCAGCGCCTGCCGTGACAACAAAACCTTCGGTAGATCCCGTACTCCGCATTTGGACAAAACTCAAAGCCAGCTTTCCGACATCACTCCGACTCCAACTTCTTGGAGTCGTCGACTCCGGTCCCGACGTGGCCACCCGCCAACCTTCGCTGTTGCCTGGAGGAGGATGCGGAAAACCAGCACGGAAGCACTCGGGCCCGGGCAATGACCAAGTAATTTTGATATGGTTGTAGCAGCAATTGAGTTGGCACGCGCACCAGGTGCGCGCGTGCTACTCTATGACAAAACTCAAAGCTGGCTGCTTATCTACCCAAGAAACCAGGAAAGATACTACCCCCGAGAGCTGCGTAGTCGAAGTAGCCTTGTCGGTACAGCCCCGACAGCTGGTCGTAGCTGATGAAGCCGTTGTACTTGATGCCCGTCGGCGTGATGGCCATCTGCGTTCCCATTTGGCCCACCTCCGCCATCACGTTCTGGAAAATCTGGCCGTAGATCTTGCACATGGCCGGCCTCACGGCCTTGTCCTTGTGGTACGAGAGGCCGATCAGTTTTTGTTTGAACAGCAAAAGGAGGCCCTTGCCCGTGATGAGGTCCGGAAAGGCGCTGGCGCGCGACGTATCGGTCTGAATGATGTTCAAGAACGTGGAGGCGTCTTTGACGTAACTGTGGCCGGCAAGAGATCGATACACCATCTCCTTGTGCATTTTCCCGGTTTCCCCGTTGCATTTTTCGAGGAGCCGAATGGCGGCGCCCTTGATGTCGCTGGGCTTCAGGGCGATGCCGGCAGTGTTGTCCTGGTGCAGATGCATCTGCAGCACCTGCTCGCAGCTCATGGAGACGTACAGAAACGGAAACTGGTAGTAGGCTTTGCCGTTGTAGAACTCGACCCGCAGTCCTGGGTCCTTCGGGGCCTTAGGACCCCAGATCGACGGCTCCATCCTCCGGTCTTTTTTTCCCTGATTGATTCTAAAAAACTTTCGCACGACACTAGGCCGAGCCTGCAGTTGGTTGTTGTGTTGCGGTGGGGATGCAGTTGAGGACTGGACTGAGACACCTCAAGGACTGGCGCCCCTGATCGCTGTGCAAATAGCCGCTTTTCTGAGAGCCCGCCAAAGCACAAAAAGGAGCAAGTCTACCCACACCAACCAAAAATCTTCAAGACGAAAAAACACCGACGACGATGCGCTTGCCTATCTTCTTTCATTCGCCTCTTCTCTAGTTATCCGGCGATCATTCATGCTGTTCCTATGAGTATCTTGCCGCTTTTCCCCCATGTCTCTGTGAGTTTCCCACTGGTCACGGTCTTTACCGCTTGGCATCGAAATGAAGCTGCCAAGCTGTTAAGAAGATGGAGATGGATAGCGCTCGGCATAAGAGTAGCCGGATCCACGTGATCCTATCGTTTGTAGGCTAAAAAACTTGCTATAAGTCGCGCTGTTACCGTTTAGCAATAGCGTGCTACTTTATGCTAGGTCTTCTATATCTAGCCGCGGCCTCCACCTTTGACGCCGACTGGCTCCGATTTGCTGGCTCGTTCGGTATGTAAGTTGAGTCTGTGTCGTGCTTTGCATTCGATTGAGAGGCTGAAGTCGTCACCGCAGTAGCAATATATAAACTCTTATACTTCTAGACTGTCCAATCTAAGTGGTAAACTGCTCATTCTATCGCATTTCGCTAGGCAATATTGGTCGCAACCATGGTCGTACAGTACTTCCTCTTGTTGAAAATATAGTTTTTTCGCGACCTGCCAGAGCATCAACGCAATGCGTTGACGACTGACAGGGCGCCACAGTGCCTGTTCAATGTCGCTTGATATAAGTAGTTTTTCGATAAACCAATAATTATTTCCTCGTCGTTGATTTAAACTTGAAAACAATTCCGAAATTAATCATCGAACGGCCCAGCTGCTGAGATACCGACTACCAGTGCCTGCAAGTTTGAAAAATTACGAGCCCACATGGAATCCACCATGATAGAGCCTCCCCGTGCCTACACTTACTCGTCGCACTCGTCGTCGTCCTCCTCTTCCTCGTCCTCGTCGTCGCCCACCTCCGAACCCAACACGCCCTCGTCCTTTTCGTAGGATCCGTCCGAGGAGTCGTCGTAAAGCTCCGTTTTTCCCGGCACGTAGGTCTCGCCCAGCTCCTGCAGGTGCTCCAAGACATTGTCCAGATTTCCGTCCTCGTCGTCCGACTGGATCTCTTCGCAAACCTCCCCCTCCTCGATGAAGTTCACGCACTTCGGCTTTTTTTTCCCCTTGCGTCCCCCGCCCTGCTCTGCCGCAGACGTCGCCGTTCCCTGGGCCGTGGAGGACGCCAGCGGCTCGCCAAACGTAAATCCGACCGCAGCCGGCGGCTTTCCGCCCCGGGGCTGAAACTGGTCCAGAAAATTGGCGAACGCGGAGGCGACCGGGAGGACAAGGTGGGGCGGCACGTTCGTGTCCTTGCTGCTGGCCCCGCCGGGCGTGTTTTTGCTCCCTTCACCCCGACCCCCCTTGTCGTTGCTTTTTTTGACCCCCTTGTTGTCGTTTCCCGCCTGCTCCTTCTGCGCCTTCTGCGTCCCGCCCCCTGTTGCTTTTCCCTTCTGGCTGCGGGTCTTCACCATCGAGATGTCCGCCTCGCCCACGCCAACAGGCAGAGGGTTGGCCACCGGCTTGGCCGTCGACGTACCCGCGATGATCTTGTCCTTCGCCGCCAGCTGCGCCTTCAGCTTTTCGATTTCCAGCTGAGCGGCCGAGGGCCCAAACGACCTTTCGCCAGCCGCGCCGGAGGCCACCTCCTCTGCGCCTGACGCCGAGGAGTCGGCGGGAGCTTCCGATCCGGGTGGGTCTGCAGTGTTGGACGACCCCGCGGGGCCCTTCATCACTTTCATCTTCATCTTCGCCGGCTTGTTGATGTCCTCGGGAACAGTCTCTTGCGGGGCCAGACCGTTCTTCGGCACCACGATCGGCACGACAGTCGACGCAGGGGGCGGGGCAAACGTCTGGTTCACGATCGCGGGCCCCGATCCCTCCTCCTGCACGACCGGTGGGTCCTTCTTGGCCTGCTTCATGGCCATCTTCTTCATCTTAACCGGCTTGCCCGGCATGCCATCGCCCTCCTCTTCCTCGACGTCCTGCGCAGCTGCAGCTGGTGCAGCTCCTGGCGTGAAGGTGAAGATAGTGACGACGTGCTGAAGATAGCGAATAGAGTTGACATGATGGACAATCAGTACCACTGTTCGCCGTGTAGGGTCCCGGGGGTTTTTCGGAGGTGGTTTTCTTCGGCGCCGCGCCATACGCCGCGTTCGCGGTCGCCGCGTTCTTTTCCTGGACGGCTCCGAGGCCTGTGCCTTTGTTTCCGTGAACGAACTGGTGGATCTTGACGTCGATGGTGGTCAGCAGCGCCTGCGACTGCGTCTTCATCTTGTTCGCGATCTTGTCCTTGCTCCAGTCGCAGTCATGCGCCTGGATGGCGCCGCGGATGTCGCCATCTGAACGCATTTGATGTAATTGCTGGTCCATATGGGTAAAAAGCTTTCGCATCAGCCTACTGCTAGTAAGCATCGAAGCGACTATGGTAGCACAAGTACCGAGCAGGTAGTCGATCAAGTTCTTCTGCGCCACAACGTTAATGACTTGACCGCCCGTCCGGTCCGCACCGCTAGACTCGCTCACCCGACCGTCCGCAATCGCAGGCACCGCTTTATTTGCCGAAACATCCAACCCACCGACGAGGCCGCCCGGACTGGCGCCTCCAAGCGCCTCACTCACGGCTTCCGCATCACGCTGGCGGCGCTCACGTACCTCGCGGCCGGGACTGATTCCGCAGGCGAATTCCGCAAAAGTGCTCGCGGCATTGTCGGTCTGGTCGGCGCTGATCTTGTAAGCCCTGAAGCACGCCGTTCCGATGCGCCACGGAACGCCCAAACACCACGCGAAGCCGAGGCCCCAGACTTCCTCGTCACTTTTGCCCGCGCACCGGTCGAGTTCTTTCACGGCCTGGAAGGATGGGTTGGTGTATAGAAGATGGCGCGCCATCGATCGTTAAGAACGGGCAGGAATCATCAATCATTCATCTTCATCCATCATTATTAATCGTTCATTTCTCAGAAGATAGCATATGAGAGTGCCAGTGCCTTCGCAGGCTATGCCGTGTCGTGGGTGGTTTGGTAACCGGTTCTCACTTCGATGGTCGCGAGGTGGTGCTGGCCGAACAGATTCGAGGTGTTTTGAGGCATACCCTGCGGCGTCAGCTGCCCGGGCCCGGGGTAGCCCGTCATAGCGGCGCGGTACAGGAAGCGGCGCGGCGGGTTGTACGCCTTCATGTTGATGGCGTTCAGCTGTGGTTTGGGGTTTGGGTTTGCTTGTCGAATCACTTACGGAGGAAGTGACAAGATCACACTCATCGTTGAGTTTGCATCTTCTGGCGGGCGGAAGCGAGTCATGACCTAAGGTGCCCACTCATGCGTCTAGCAGATCAGTCGCAAGCTATTCCATCAACACAACCTCAAAACTCGCATGCGGTAGCAATCACGAAGTACGTCAATGCGGCCACTGGCGACGATCTTGGTGCACTGCTCGTCTTTGGAACCATCGAGGTGGTGCCAGCCACTGATCCGACCTTTCGGGCCGCCAGCGCCGACCATCGTGTTCGGGTGAGCGCCCCCCGCAGGCGGGACGAAGTTCTGCGACCCGAGGCCGCGCTTCTCGCCATCTCCCCAGTCGAAGTCGGCCTGCGTCTCTTTCTTCTCGGCCTCGGTCCAGTTCTTGCGGTCGAGCGCACCGGAGAGAGCTTGTTGCATTTTGAACGCTTTGCTCTGAAAGCTGGTACTAAACGTAGAGTTAGAGCTGGGACCCGAGAGAGCCTCTCAGTGGTAGTTTGCTGCTGCACGTCGTTCCGGGGTTTGGTTTGGTGATTGATTCAAGGAAGGCAAAACTTATACGCGGCAGCGTTGTGTCGAAGGTGTCACTTCCAGAGTGCGAAGCAGGTGTCCTGCTGTGGTTCCTAAGCTTGCCGCTTCGGCCTTGTATTGGCGTCGCCATTGATCTACGTGAAGAAAAAACCATTCTGAACCTCAGCCAAGAAATAAAGAGAGTTGTTCGCCGCCATGGGTACAGCATGGAAAAAGCTGGCTTCTTTGCTGATGATCATATGTAAAAAAAAGCACAGAAATATATGCCGGGCACTCGACACCATTTTGCATGGGAGGAAAAACAAAGACGCCCACATCTGTATTTGCAGCAATCTCTTTTGCAACCTCCGAGACAGATCCGCAAACAGTCACATGCGCGAAGCCAGCCCATCGAGCTGGCCGCGCATGGGTTTTCGCGCTGAAATGCTGAGGAACGCTCGCATATGTGGGCTTTTCTTCTGTGTAAAACTTGTCCCCACATGCTTCTATGCTTCTATGACCACAGCACACTAGAGGCCACCCAGCCGCGGTGCCCTCGTTGTACTATGCCAGAATCAGCGAGCTCGACCGAAGCGCACACATCTTCGCGCGCTCTGAAATGGAGACGCAAGGCTTTACATCCACCGCAAAAGTTTCGCCGCGATGTGTCGCCAAAGGATTCCCACGCGAACCCGTTGAACCGCCAATCGCTTTGGCTCCATCGATCGACTCTTGTGCACGAAGCTGATCCGCCGTCCATCGGTCCACAGGCGGTGCTCAGAGTAAGTTCATTGAGTATTTTTCAGGCAAAATATGCAGTGGACCCAGCTGGCCTGATAGCTGTTTCCGCTGCGTTTCGAATGCTTTCGGTTATTTTATCCAACCACCGCGGCCATTCTACCATGCGACTTAGCTACAATGCTTGAAATTCCGCAGAGTGTTTATCGAAAAAATAAAATCCGAGGTCTTGTCCAGGCCGTGCCATAGTCATTTACTTCGGTATTGGTGTTAAGATATGCATCGCATAACTACGCACCTTGCGGCGTGTCCTTCTTGGGTTCCAGGAGACGAAGTTTCGCAGCGGCTGCTCATCAAATTCTTCGAATGACAATTCCGGTTCACCTGCGGACGACCACCGCTAGTGGCCCACTCTTCAGGACCCCCAAATCGTGCGCATGTGCTGGAAAGTGGCGCGCAAGGGCCACAGCTATCACGTTAGCGAAGGGCCCCCGCGACGTCGTCGTTTACTCCACGATCGCAGACCACCACAGCCATATTTTTCACGCCGCCGCCTCGGCTGCTGAGTGATGCAGCCACCCCCGTGCTGCAGCTGCGTGGTCCGGCCAATCCTCCAAACGCCCTGGCATGGCTACGCATGCACAAGGTTTCTACGTCTCAAACGACAAAGCCAGCTTTGGGGCTAGCCTTGAGTTTTTCTAAGCTCTAACTAGCACTACAGTGCTTCTTCTACTTTTACTATTTGCCATCACGAAGCAGCCCTTTTCGCCTTAACATTTCTACGAACTCTGGGTGTGACTGAGCACGCTCGCGGGTGTAGAACTCAATGACATCGTCAGCGGTTCTCCATTCGTTTTCTTCGGGAACTGCGAAGTCACCGTTGAAGCTTTCGCGATAAAGGCGGGCGATTTGAAGCAGCACGGAGTCGTGCTCCCGCAGTTCTTCCACCATTCGTTTTCCTTCCCATGGAAACCCATTCTGAACAGCCAGCTGGACCAACGCTCGATCTGCTTTGACCGCATCGCCAAACCACAACAACAGTCGTCCGCACGACAGGTCTCCGATCACTTGCAGCGCGAACCCCTTGTCGTTTCGCAAACGATCGGACGAAGTGGGCAGCAAATCAGGAATCGAAGAGCGATGTATTTTCAGAATTTGCATGACCAAATTCGTATCGTCGCGAAGTCGCTCTGACGCGTGGCTGAATGCGAGCGGATGCTCCGTCACCACTCGGAGCACGAATTCTTCGTCGTCGCGCAGGCGATCCGCGGCGTATGCGAAGTTCTTCCAATTTCCTCGAACTGCCGATAGCACGAGCACGGGATCGCTCAAGAATTCCGCTTTTACCGCTTCGGAGAGGTCGCCGCGGAACAAGAGATGCCACAACGCCAGACCGCCTCCACCCTGATACCCAACTGCATTCACCAGAAAACTTTTGTTCAGAGCCAACGCTGAGTTTGGTGGTAGGACGCGTAGCACGTCAGCCGTCTTACCTACTGCAGCCCATGCAAGTTCTTCGGCATACTTTTCGTAGTCAACATCAGGGTTCTCGCGCCAATGCCGCATGATGTTGGTGCCGAAATGGG
>RXOD01005783.1:0-12511 GCA_005223375.1 Amoebophrya sp. AT5.2
AAAACAAGTTTTTGCTACTATTTATTAGATCAGATAAGCTGATACAAAGCCAAGCCATCTGTTTCATGCCACTCGTCCCACAGATCGTCGCGCGCGTCGTAGAATATCGGCGTATAAAGTAGATTCAAGTTGTGCGCACCTTGATTGTACACCAAGGCGAGGTTAGCACCAAGCCGCAACATTGTTGAAATACGCAGCGACAGAAGGTCGGGCAGTTGTCTCCGTTTTTCTTCCACTTTACTCCACGGGGCACACGTCGTCGAATTACGATGCCGTCGTCGTCGCCGGCGGCTGCCGAGGCTCGACGGAGGAACCCGAAGCGCCCAGAGCGCGTCGAAGAGAAGATCGAGCCTTGGACGCCGGGTGGAAACGTCGGCTTTGGAGAAAATCGGAAATTTGGTCACTCTTACGTGGTGCACTTCGACGAACACGGCAACAAGACACGCGTCGAGAAGAACGGAAAGAGAAAAACCGAAAGCTCAGAGCCCCACGGAAAAGTGGACGTGGAAGACGGCTACGAATCCGCTGGCGAGGGGGTCACCATTCGCGCAGACAGCTGCGAGAAGGGCTCCAAGGAGAAGCTCATCGAAAGCATCCGAGAGAAAGAAGGCAACTACAACGTGCTCAACAACAACTGCCAGCATGCGTCCGCACATGCGTACGACGGAGCGGTGAGGCATAAAAGTTCCTCCTGGCGCGCGAAGATCCTGGCCTGGCTGTCCAGACTCTTCGTCACAGTTCTCGGATACGAGAGTGGCGTGAAGCTTGTGGAGAAGCTCGCCCGCGAACGGGAGGTGACCGCCGACGAGGCGCGCCGCATGAAAAGCGCCGCGCGTGCTGGCGGCATTCTCGGGGCGCTCGCAAGCTGGCTCCTACCCGCGTTCGCTATCGCGGGGGAGATGAGCTTCGCGGCGCTGTGCCAGGGCCTCCTCGCCTTCGCGAGCGGGGGTCTTTCTTTCGAGGCCCTGATGGTCCTCTTTGCGGCGCCGTGCGCAGGCGCTTTGGCGGCGGGAGGTCTGGCGTACTTGCTGCGGGATTACTTGCGCGAGGAAGGACGCGCCGAAGACGCGGAAGCCGCAGCTCCGCTTCTGGAGGTGTGAGTACGCGGGGGAACACGGGGCTCTGGGCTGCCGGCCGACCGCATATCGACGCCATTTATCGCGATTTACAGTCAAAACTTTGCACAACACGACCGGCATTTCTTATACGATAACGTGTCACGATCTTTATTGATCCTCATCCTTATTCACAACACGACCGGCATTTCTTAACGATAACGTGTCACGATCTTTATTGATCCTCATCCTTATTCTTTTTCTTGAGCGCCCCCGCGATACTTCTTAAAGGCATACCGATAGCGATACCTTCGTCGCCGCGCGACGAGCAGGCCGTTCGAATCTCTCCCTCCGTGGCAGCACTTGTACATCTTCATTCGTGGAGTAGCTTCAGTCTCGTACAACTCGTCTCCGACTCCGTGAAAAGAAAGCCTTCATCACCTATACAACTGATGTAAAGTAGTTATCGTGGGTGCGACGTCGTCGTGATTTTTCGTGAAAACTCCGTCGTTCTTCTTCCGTGCCACGATTGTGTTTGTGTCCTCGTCCCCGTTGTTACTCCGATGCCGATCTTGTTTTCCAACACCAACGTGAGCGCGCGCCAGTTCCTCCCCAATCTATTAATTTCAGTACCCGGCAATTTTGATGAAAAGAATAGAAAGAAGCAAGAAGAACATCTTTCTACATCATCGATCGCTCGTCACATCCAACTGTAATCTTCCTAATCCTTCGATCTTCAACTTCATCTTGTTGAGTCAGTTACGGTAGGGGCAAGGACGATTGGAGCCATCTTCTTCGACGTTGACTTGAACCATCATGGCCATGTCAAGCGACGGCGCTTCTATGTCCGGCTCTGCTTCATCCAGCGCGGCGAGTTCGAGCACCAGCACGAGCAGCAATCGAATTTCAAATGCTCGGCAGTCGGAAAACGAAAACGCAAAGTCAGCGGCGGGCATGAACGCGTTCGCGGACCTTTTCAATCCCGACGACCTGGACCACGACCTCGACTTTGGGGACCCGTCTTCCGCCACCTACCAGATCTTCGCGAAGAACCGCCACCACGTGAAGAAGCAGAAGGCGCCGTTTCGGCGCTTCCTGAACGACACGCCCCTCCGCACGGCTGTGTTTGAGAATTTCGCGTCCCGGGGGCGCTTCGTTTTAGGGGACTTCAAGGAGGCGGACCGCCTCGTTTCCTTGGGTGAGGACGAGGCGGAAGACGGGGGGGAAGGTTTTTCATCGTCCTCCGAGGAGGAGGAAGAGGCGTTTCTGCAGGAAGCGCTTCGGCTGGAAGGCATCAAGCTGGGAGGCCAAAAGAATAGGGTGAAAGCGAACGTGGAGGTCGACGCGGATAACAGTGCCGTAGATAGCGCCTACCTGCAGGACGACTTGTCGAGTATTGCCGCGGACCGCGACGGGGAGGAGAGTGTGGTCGATATGGCGGAGGCGGCACCGCCGGTTCCAGCACCGTCGAGCTCAGCGTACCTCTTTTACTCCGAGCAGCCGGAATCGGAAAGTGGGACCAACATGCGCCGGAGTGCAGCGTCAGTCGGCGAGGACAAGAGATCAGTTTATCTTCAGCCGCCGGCGATGAATTTCGAAGGCTCACACGCTGGTCCGATAGTGCGAGGGTCGATGAACTTTCCGGCGTCTGCTGACGCAGCTGCCATGCGGAGCTCGATGAATTTTCCCGCGTCCGGAGACGGAGCTGCCATGCGCGGGTCGATGAATTTTCCAGCGTCTGCCGACGCAGCTGCCATGCGGAGCTCGATGAATTTTCCAGCGTCTGCCGACGGAGCAGCCATGCGCGGGTCGATGAACTTTCCGGCGTCAGCCGACGGAGCGATGCGCGGATCGATGGACTTTCCAGCGTCAGCCGACGGAGCGATGCGCGGATCGATGAACTTTCTTGCATCGAGCGAGGGCGCTCATCGGAGCTCGCGGGAGCATACGGATACAGACGACGCTTCTGCTGTGAGAAACTCGATGACTTTGAGTTACACTCCGTCACAAGGAAGTGCGAGCGGGGCTATGCGAAGTTCGATGGATTTTGCAGGAGCTGACGGCGGCCGGGGCTCGATGAATTTTGCCTCGGAGAGAGAGGAGTTTGGCGCCGACCAGCGCCCTCGTGGCGACTCCGTGGTGGAGGGGGACAGGCCATCTATGAGTCTTGCCCGACATGTTGCGCTGGAGGAACGACCTCCCGGAAGCGAGATGAACAATAATTCCCGGCAACAAAGCCAGCAGGAGGTTCTGGGAGCCGGAGCCGCAGCGGGTTCGACGAGATACCCGTCTTCATCTGCTCGTCAGTCCTCGGAGACCGTCAGTATACGCCCCTTTCCATCCTCGTGGAGCGTACCACAATCAGCAGGAGAAGCTGCTCGGGAAACTCTGGAGGAGCCGAACACAGCGGATTTTCCTGTCAGTGGAACGACGCAGGCTTCGGGCCGCGGTTCCGGTATGTCTTCTCTGATGAACGGCAAGCGGCTGAGCTCCCTGGAAATGCAGAGCTCCCTGGAAATGCAGAGAGCATCGGAGGCCAGCAGTTATGTAATGGCGTCGAACGAACCGCAGAGCTCGGTGCCGACTCTACCGAGCTCTGACCAGAGGCCGCGGTCGTCGCAGGCTGCACCGGCGCGATCGAGCATGCTTTCTCTCGACGGAAAGTCGGCGTATGTGCAAAACGGCGGGGCGGACGGGCGCCCAAGCGGCCGAGATTCGATGATGAGCTCCGTGCAGATGCAAATGCCATCCGATGCCAGTGAATACGTCATGATTTCCGGTTCGTCGGAGCCGAGGAGCTCGTATACGGTGAAACTGCCGAGAAGTTCGATGGCGAGCTCCGTGCAGATGCAAATTCCATCCGATGCCAGTGAATACGTCATGATTTCCGGTGCGTCGGAGCCGAGGAGCTCGTCTACGGTGAAACTGCCGAGAAGTTCGATGACGTCAGTGCCGGAGTACGCCGAGGAAATTGATGAGCCGCGTGCTTCCACCGTACAGCGGGAGAGTCAGATGTCTGGAGCAGGAGCGCGAAACAGCATGATGAGTCTGGACGGCAAGGGGCAGTATTCGCGCTCCTCGATGATTGCAGCATCGGGGGAACAAGCGGGCGCCGGCGCAGCGATGCGTTCGTCAATGATGCCCGCCAACCGCAGTTCCATGCTGATGATGGACGCACCAGGGGGCTCCTCGCGGCCGTCTATGATGCCGATTTCTGGCACGGAGGTCCCGGCCGCGATGCGGTCATCGATGGGCCCACTGCCGTCGGATGAGCTCGCACCGCAGAGGCGGCTCGGCGCGTCGCGTGTCATCGGGGCTGTTTCCTCCGGGGATGAAGACGCGCGACCTTCCGTGCAAGGCGTTTCTTCTCTCGAAAACACTCCGTCTGCGATGCGTGCCTCAATGCTGCGTGACGCCGACGGGACTCCTCAGCGGAGACCGATGGGAGCGTCTCTGGTAGGAGGTGCGCGGGCGTCGATGCAGCAGCCCGCTGCTTTGCTAGACGACACGCCGGGCGCGATGCGTGCGTCCCTACGGAAAGACGCGGACGGGATTCCGCAGCACCGTCCGCTAGGAGCGTCCATAGCCCCCGCGCTCAACGAGCAGGACTACCGCCTCACGAACGACGAGCTGTTCGAGAACGTGCTTTCTTCCGACCTGAAGCACGCGCGCGCCGAGACCCGCGCGCGGCTGCAGGAGGCCTACGACTCCAGCCTGTCCGCCTTCGCCCGCCTGGAGAAGGAGAAAGCGGCAAAGCAAAGCGAGTTTCTGCAGCACGAGAACCGGCTGAACCGGAAGATCGAAAGGACGCTGACGCAGCTCGAAAAGGAGAGAAACATTGTGTACCAGAAGGAGCTGGGGAACCAGCGGCGCGGGTTCGCCACCATCGTGAACCGGCTGAGCAAGCAGCACCGCGCGGAGCTGAAGAACGCGGAGAGGAAGGCGAAGGAGAAGCTGCAGAGGCAGATCGACGCGGACAACAAACGGTACCACGCGCTGATGAAGAAGGACCAGCTGAAATTCGACGACCTGTACCAACAGGAGCAGGAGCACGCCAACGACCTGCTGCGGCTCCAGCAAGTCGACCAGGGCGTGCAGCGGGAGAAGAACGACATCATCCTCGAGCTGCAGAAATTAAGGCAGACGGACTTCAAAAAGCCGATCGAGGAGGCGAACGGCGCGTACAAAAAGTTCGAGGAGATGAAGCAGGAGGAGTACTTGCGGGCGCTGAAGGAGCTGCGCAGCGAGGACAGCGAAGAGCTCCTGAAGCAACGAGAGGCGCTGAATGAAAGGATGGCGAACCTGGTGCGGGAATTCCACAGCGCGAACGAGGCGCGACAGGAAGCGATGGAGGCGAGGATGTACGATTTGATGAACGGCCAGATGGAGAACTTAACCACCGCGCTGGCGTCCCTGCAGCCGCCGGAAATCAAGTTCAGCCGCCGCAACGCCTGGGGCAGGGGCCAGTTCGAGCAGGAGCGGTCTCCGTCGCCGGGTGGGGGTGGTCCCATGGGCTTCGGCGGAGGAGCATCAGGGGGCGCGCAAGGAGGAGGACGGCCACACTTCGGGGGAGGGGACGAACAAAGACCGTGGGGGCAGTCGCCGAAGTGGACGCTGCTGGAGGGGCCCAAGTTCGACTCGGACAGGTTCTGGACGCAAACCATCATTCCGGTGCCGGCGCAGATGCGCGAAGACGACAACTCGGACGCGACTTCGGATTGCCTGGTGTCCGTGTCCGCAGATTCGATGCCAGACTCGGAGAGGCCGCCCGAGGGAAGAGGGAGAAAGCTGGAGAACCGTGGGGTTGGGATGGGGGAGGATCAGTGGGCGTTTCCGGAGACGGCGGTAAAAAATCGGCATATCGGTGACGGACTGTGGGGAGGGGGTAAACTCGCGGGGAAACAGGTTGGTGCCGCGCCGAAGAGAAAAACGGCGGTGCCGAAATCGCCGCCGGGGTTCAGGAGAACAGTGGGATAAAAATAAACCCGTGTTGTACAACTTGTACAGTATGATCTGATAGCGAATAAATTTGGTATACGTATACCCGTACTACTCGAAAGAGATGCGTTTGAGTTTCTTGAGTTGTACCCCGACGCCTACCCAGGAGCAGGACAGATACCTCTTTTTTTACTATACCTACGTTCTTTCACGTTCATGTTGAGATGTTCACGTTGAGCAAGTGACCCGTCAGTGAATACACTGGGAACGCGCACTATCCTGCGTTCAGTATCAGATTACTATACTAGACGAGGAGGTTCTTTCCGTTTCTTGATAATTACCCAGTGACTTTTGCTTTTCGTTTTTCGTAGGATACCTAGCGCGGCTTGAGTTTAAGTTTAACACGCCTACGCCTACCCGAGGAGACAACGATGGACGAGAAGCCCAGTAACCCATGTTTCGGATATCATTTCATCCGAGCCTGCCCTGAAGATTTGCACCTAATTCTTTGAGCCCTGGCTCTAACTTCTCGACGAGCTATGACGCCCATCTCACAACTTGTTTTCTCATCTGCGTTGTTCAGCCGAAATCGGTCTTGTTGCACCAGCATCTGCTCCATCGGTTTTTCCATTGTGATGGTCGTGGAGATGATACGTTCGGATTCACTTTTGCGAGGTGAAAAATGTAGTTGCGTTGGATTCCCGCGACATGAACTTCTGAAGCTAGGGGATTCATTGCAACCATGGCGATATCTACTCACTTTTATGTTTTTCTCATCGCCACGACGGTACATCTCGCAACTCTGATCCCATCGTCCACGGCGATCTTCGTCCCAGTCCAATTTGCGCAGTGGCCCTTCGCAAAAAACTTCGAGCATCTCAAAGTGAAGCCCCGCGCCTTCGCCATCGAAATCGGTGCCAACAACCAGGGGACCCTTCTGGACGACGGCGAGCTCGCCCAGGTTGGGTTTTTCGATACGGAAGGTACGGGTACCGTCTCGCCGGAGGTGGAGAACGCGAATGGTGTCACCGCTGGCTTTCTGCTCACATTCGAGCCTCTCCTGGACAAGTACGCGGATTTGCTTCATTCTGGCCGAGAGCGGCAGTCAATACAGGGCCAGACCGCCAGACCGTTAGGCTTCCACCACGAGCGCGGAATGGTGCTGCCGTTCGCGGTGTCCTCCCCAGCTTCGACGCCTTCCGCGCAACCGCATCAACCACAGAACGCTGCTGCGGTTGATGAGCAGCACATCGACGGCTTCACCACGTTCCATGTCTCCAACGGTGACGGATGCAGTTCGCTGTCGAATTTTCTGCCCCACGCCATGTTCAACAACACGCCTCACAGACGCTGGCACGAGGTGTACTCCGGGCAAAACCCCGGCCGCGAGTGCGACGGCAGCCGGGGCGAGAAACGCGCCGTGCCCTTCGTGTCGTTGAAGAAAGTGCTGGGGGACTGGCTGGGAATGGATCGAAGAACCCAGCCGCAGCACTTCCCGGCACCATCCTCGCGCCCGTTTGTGGAATTTGCAAAGGTGGACGCACAGGGCAAGGACCTGCTGGTGGTGCTGTCGGCGGGACACCTGCTACACAACCTCCGGCACATCCGGATGGAGAGCACCTGTGACCAGTTTCGCTTCTACGAAAAAGTGGACCTGGACGAATTGGGGCTTAGTATTTCCACGACCACTTCTATGGACGCCCGATTTATAAAATCACCCTATTAGCAATGCAAAAAAAACAGCTTTTTTTCTGAGAATGTCAGCGCTTTTTCTGAAAATTTGCAGGCCCGATTTTGAGGAGTTTTGCCGGAATGTGCGAGATTCTCAGAAATTTCGCCGAAATTTCGGTTGAAATTTCTGAGATTCTCAAGAATTCCAGCAAAACCCAGAGAATTCCAGCAAAACCCAGGAGAAATGCGGCGCAATTTCTGAGATTCTCAGATTTTTGGACTGAGAGTTGCAGACTCCAGCCACGCGCCACCAAAAACTCTGCTCGATTTCTCAGAAAAGCGCGCGACTTTCTCAGAAAAAATCCCAATTTTTTTGCATCAATAATAGGGTGATTTTATAAATCGGGCGTCCATAACCACTTCTCCACTGCCCCTCTCCGGTCAGGTTCGCAACTTGCTCCAGGCAACAGGGGTCATTGATGTTGGCTTTGATATTGGAGATCACGACGTGCGGCCGGACGACTCACTGCAGCGCACCGTCGGCGAAAACTTGCGGAAACTCGAACGCTCGTCAACTTCCCCCGCATGGCGGTCTGTCGAGAAGTCCCTCAGACTGCATGACCTTGGTAGGTGTAGCCAGATGTTCATCATCATGGGCGTCTTAGGCTACGAGGGCAGCCGCAGTAAGAAAAAGAACACAAGCTGCCCGATGTTTGACGCAAAACCTTCGATCGGTTCTTGGAGAGCAGGTGGTGGAGAGTTAAACTATCGGTTCCCGGCTTGCGTGAAAGAAGTATGTCGGTGCGGCCCATACGTTCACGGCTTTGACAGAGATCTGGAATTCGCCCTAACAGCAGTGAAAGACGAAAATCCACCACCTGTACCAGGACGACCCCGGCCGCGACCCGCCAAATAATTCTGCCGATGCTCCTGCTTGCAATTGCGAATGCATCGTGCCTCGCCTACGCTTCTTAGTCGCGACCGCTTGTAAGCTGAAACGCTGTTCAGTTTTATATTTGTGATTTTTTTGGTTTGCCTTTGCGTAACCACGATGGTGAAACCGACGTCGCGTTTGTCTCGCGCTTGAGCAGTGAAGCGGAATAGAACAACGAACTTGAGTAAGTTGCCTAACAAACACGAGTGCGTGCGTACTTGTTTTCCCCACACCTATACGCGTAAATCTTCACGAAGATCAACACCAATTTATTCCACGGGCGCACGACCGACTACCTAGGAAAAATACAAAAATTCGGTCTGAGCCTGAGATGAGAGTAGTGCTCTCTAGTTGTACTGTAGAGAAAGTCTAAATTAGGTGGCAAGTACAAGTAGTGAAGTCCTGAGTCTGAGTGACGTCAAAAAAATGAACACGGTACTCGCGCCGGTGACTCCGGCCGCACCTGGGTCGTCATCTACTTCTCCGGTCGCGACCCGGCAGCCTGCGCAGGTTGCAAGAAAGGAGCGCTTCAACGGGGAGCAGCTCTTGCATCCGAAATCAGCGCTGCATCAGCGGCTCTGCTCGTCGTGTCCGAGGTTGGTAAATGGAGCCTCCGCGAAGCTGAAGACCCCCGGCGGCTTCCGGCGCGATTTCCTTCAGGCTAGAATGGTGAGTCAGAAGGCCGCCGCAAAGGAGCGGGAAGGCCGCCCGGGACGCTCGCCAAAAAACGGCACCCCTGCCAAAGACCACAACGAGCGGGACAAGGGCCGAAAGAAGTCGTCGGGCAGTGGTGGTGCAGATCCCACAGCATCACCAGCTTGTAATGGCGAGCAGAAGATGATGAAAAATTCCGAACTGAGCTTCACGAGCGCAGGCGCCACAAGCTCCGACAACTGTGAGAGTTCCGACGACGACGACAGTGGCCGAAGCGCGAAGATGAAGTCCAACTCCAAGCCCACGAATCCCGCCGTTCTGCCGACCTTGAGTTTCTTCTCCAGAATCAACTCCAGCAACAACGACCTGCGTGCGCTTGAGCTTGAGGAAGACCAAGATCAAGTAACGGTGGGACAAACAAGAGCGTCCTCGCTACCACCCTCCGACGGCGGTTGTGGTTCCGCAGCGGTTACGTCTGTGGTCTCGAATGAGGGGAGTAAACCTCAGGCGGAGCAGCAGCAGCTGAAGAAAGTCGAACAGGGGTACTTGAATGTCGTGCCGACGTGGTACCGCCATTCGTTCGAAGAAAACGCCCCCGCCATCCCCGGCGGCTCCTGGGACGCCACTACTCTCATTCAGCGCCTCACCAAGGAGTTTCTTACGTCCGGCGGCGACGACCGCCTGCTACTCGACAAGAATAAGGTGAACAAGTACCAAACGCCCGCCTACCCCGAGCCGCGCGGCATCCACCGCTCCTCGTGCACCAGCAACTGCGTCACCGACTACACGTTTCACACCGTGGGCGAGCCGCTTGTGCAGAAACTGTTGAAGGACGTGTCCGACGAATTCTATAGTGAGGGGCGCCGCACCTACACGCACGAAATCGATTCGATCCGCGACGCGATTCGGAACGTGTGGCACCTTCCCCGCGTGGGCAACAGCATCACGTTGTGTCCGAGCGGATCCGACGCGGAATACCTGCCTCTGCTGCTGGCGATCTGCCGCGTGCTGCACGGAGCGGGGGACGTCGACGTTGGGTCCGGCATCTTGACGATCGTAACGGGGGCGGGGGAGGTGGGGAGCGGGACGCTCAACGCCGCGAAGGGCAAATTTTTCAGCAACGTCAGTCCGAAGGAGAGCGTGTCCGTGGGCTTCTCCACCAGCACAGCCACTGCTCCTACAACAGCCGCAGCGAAGGCAAATTCCGTAAAGAACGGCGATCCAGTGTTCCAGTTGCCGAAGGATTTTCCGCCCATCGAAGCGGTGGAGGTTTACATGCGAAACAACGCGGGGGGGCTGAAGTCAGCGCTCGAAGTTGACCAGGAGGTCAAGGACGTGGTGCGCATGGCGCTCCAGGAGCAGGGTTTTAAACAGGTGGTCGTGCACGTGGTGGCGGGCAGTAAAACAGGGCACCTAATTCCATCCGTCACGGTTCTCGACGAGCTGGTCGCTGAATTCGGCGAAAAATCGATCGTGCCCGTGATCGACGCCTGCCAGGGGCGGCTGCAGGAGGGCGCGCTGAAGCAGTATCTAGAGAAGAACTACATCGTGCTCACGACTGGGTCCAAGTTTTACGGCGGTCCTCCGTTCTCCGGAGCGGTGCTCCTGCCGTTAAAGCTGTCGTCCGAGCTGGACAGCGAGTACGAACACATCTGGAAGAAAAACAACCTCCTGGACCAATTTCCGCTGTTCATGGACGACGTGCTGCTTTCCCACGACCTCCCGAAAATGCGCGGATTCATCCACGAAGTCTCGACGAAGGAGAAGAACTGGCACCACCGGTTGAACTGGGGGGTGGTTTTGCGCTGGAAAATGGCGTTGAACGAAATTCGGTTGTACCACTCGATCCCGGAGAAAACGCGCGACGCGATTCTTACGAAGCGAGACCAGGTCGTAAATTGCCAATTGGTAGTAACGTAAGTTAGTATAGTACTTACGATTTACTTTGTAGTAAAAATGGGTATGGGTCCTCGTCCTCGTCCTCCTCCCTGTCCCCCTGGGTGGCGGATTGCCTCGGGTGGCCAGTGCTTTAAGGCGCTCCGAAACCGCCCGGCGCGAGCCAGAGGCGCCCCATTGTGGGCATAGGGGTTGGCGTCCCGCGGAGATCGATAAGCCATGGGAGGGTCGAGGGAAGTGCTAGGGGAAAGCCACTGACTACTTTCTTTGGAATGGCGAATGGTGATAGGACCTAAAAGCAGGGCAAAAGAGGGCGATCAGGCTGGCGATTGGTTGTCAGCTTTAGCGATGGCGCAGGAGTGCCAACCGCAACCCTGTCGACCGCGAGAAACTGTCCGCGGTGCTACTGCAGCCCTGCTCTTCGTGGGGCAACCGAAAGGGACCCGGAAGAAACCCCCCAAAAAATCGCTTACCACTTGTGTGTCTACTTACGACCACCTGGCCCCGCCATAATCTTGGCGGCATGGGTGAAGTCAACAAAGCAAATCGTGGGAGACCTGCAATCGCCGTTCGTGGCGTGCTGCGAGGACGAGTTTCGGGCAGCCGTCACAGACATTGATGTCGCCGGGAGCCGGCGCGCGACGGAAGAAGAAGCGGTACACTTTCACTTGTTCTGCAATATTACAGCTCACTGGCACCACCACCTCCACCTGCAGGACCGCTACGAATACGCCGTAGTTCTTCCATCTTTCTAAGTTCTTGTCGCATATTCCTGTACTTGAATCTGAATGATCTTGTTTTGTTCGGCTTCGCAGGTGTCGAGCTCGAGTTCAATCAGGTAGAGGTGGTACAACGTAGGCTGCCAATGTGAATGAATACCTACTTGTTTCTTAACCGCACAGGGAATGTTTCTGACGAACACGATTGTGAGCTTGGTGTGCCGCGTCCCAGTGGGCGAGGCTTCAAAAAACCAAACCCGAAGACTGAACATCAACGACTTGAAAATCCTGCACAAGCTAATGTCGCAGGACCTGTCCGGCGGCAAAATCGCCGGGCTCGACGAAACCGCAAAGACGGAAAGTGAGTCTTTTTCTTTTTGTTTTTGAGGCCTCTTATTTCGCATTCGGATTCGGATTCGCGAGCACTTAGCCCGGATCTGCCCGCATCACTGTCGGTGTGCCGGTTAGAAGTCTTACTCTTATCCTCGATCATCTAAAGTGATTCATATGAATCAAAATCAATATACAATAGAGGAGGACATAGACATACGAATATTTTTGTCTCATACATCCAATAGACCCGAGCCGGTGGGCCCTCGTTTTCCAGTAGTTCAGTCAGTCAGTCAGTCAGTCAGTCACTCCGC
>RXOD01005784.1:0-12510 GCA_005223375.1 Amoebophrya sp. AT5.2
CGCGGCTGCCGACGTTCAGCTGCTTCCGCCAGTTGTAGTACGCAGAGTCGTCTCCGCCCATGCGGAAGGTGTAGCGGACCCCGTGCGCGGCGAGCCGTTCCGCCAGATCCCGGTGGCGGGCCCACAGCTCCCGCGTCACCGCGCGCATGTCGCCCACACAGCTCTCGCCGCCCTCGGCCGCCGGCTGCGCACAAAAGAGGAAAAACTTCCCCGGGAACGCGGACGGAAGGTAGCTCGCCTCCTGGTGCGGCTCCAGGATCACGCAGGGAAGCTCGTCAGACGCAGTAAAAACGGCGGGGGGAGCGGCTGCGGGGGCCGTGGTTGCAATCGAAGAAGTTGTAGATGTTGTAGTTGCCGCCGAGGGGGATTTTTCTTCCCCCTTGCGTTTTATTTTCCCTTGATCTTGCACCTCCTCGCGCAGCGCAGCGCCGCCTGCGTAGCAGTTCATCGGTTCCAGGTCCAGCAGTTTCGTGATGTCGTGCAGGCCCTTCACGGAAGAATTTTCGACGTTTTTGAACACGTTCCGAAACAGCGCCGCCCCAGCCACGTGCAACCGCTCGCGCACCACGTGGCGGACCTCGCTCGCGACCTCCTCGGCGGTTTGGGGGTGCTCCCCTGGCAGCGATTCGAAGACAAGCGGCAGCCGGTTCTCGTCGATAGGCACGGCATCCGGCATGGTTTCCGTGGACGGCAGCCAGGGCTCCCCGCGGAGCCGCACCACTCCATCTCCAAGCTGCTTGTTCATCTTCGGAGACGCGGTAGTGGCCTCCTTCTCCCTTGCCGTTTTCAACCGGATGTGCGCCAGCGGACGGACCATCGAGCGGTTCTGGGATTGGAGCTCCGCGTGACGAGCCATCATCGTGGAAAACGAACGGGACCGGCACGTCCCAGTGGTTTGAACCCAGTGCGCACGAAGCGCCGGAGCGAGCCTCTTATCATGTCTGCTGAGAAAAACCCTCATGATCTTTAAGATCTTTTCTTCAGGTTTAGCGAATATTTTATTCAGCTGTTCTAGCCCTTGTTGAGGTTCGTTATCAAGAAGTGTTCTCCACTTTTCAGGAGCAAGCTCTACCAAGATTTCATTGATAGTGAACGATGGATTGACGGCAGCACGACGCCATCGAAATTATTGAAAATTCATTCTTTCACAATTTCGACGCTTTTCCGCAAATTAATTAAAATTTTGTAGCACATCAAGGCAGAAACACCACGATGGTAGAGATAAATATGATCCCTGCTCAACACCAAGAGCGAACGACGGCCTGAAACCGCATCCATGTGTGTCGGTGATTTGTGGGAGCGGGTGGTCGCATACCTAGTAACTCGGTATGCGACATACATGCATGTCTCGCGGTGCCGGAGCGTGGGCGGTCGCGGTTCTTCCAAGAACACGACTTAAGAAGTACCGATGAACGACGAGTCTGGTATCTGTAACCCGGTACATTAAATTTGGGTGTTTCTTTCAGATGTTCGCCTTTCGTGTAACCGTATTCTGTGAAAATGCGCTGTAGCTTTTCTAACTCGCGCGCCCGTCTAGATAGATCCGCACTTATGTAGAAAGGCAGCTGCCAATTTTGTTGTGCGATAGCGGAAACGCTCTTCGGCAAAACATCGGGAAAGTAGATCAGGCACGTCCGAATGCCGTCTCTGTCCCCGATCGTCATGTATCGCTGAAGCATTTCGGTGGGCAGCATGTAGAACCCGCGAAGACCTTCCGCGTCCAAATAAAGGTCGACAACGCATACAAAATGCAGATGTCTCACCTCTTCTTCGTGCCAGGGGCGTTCGTTGTTAGATCCGCCAAACGCTGCAACTTTTAATCGGCACTGGATCTGTCCATCCACGCGCGCCGGGATCCTGTGCATTACGTTGTGTGGGCCCACGCGACTCGTGCATGGATCACCCGCATACGCTGCCGGAAACGAGAGAGGTAGACTCAGATGGGAGTAAAAGCTCTGTTGAAGGAGGGTGAACATTTCGCACTGCTTTGCTCGTATCGGAGGCATTACTGACCGCTGGGCGCAGAACGCTTCATGTCTTGAGACGGGATTCCCCTGCCTCCACCAGTCAACGAGGGTCTCCGAAATCTGCTGCGGGAAACAGTTTTCATTTTCTCGAAACCGCGCTAAACTTCCAAACGAGGAAGTTTCCTTCATGCGGTCGCGATCGTGTTTTGCTGGCTCACTGAGAAAAAACTTCGCAGCGTCTTCCACTACGAAAACTTCTTGTAGTGCGGCTGGGTTGCGATGCCCTGTGAACATGTAGATCAACTGGCCATCTTTAGAACGCCTCCCCGTGCGACGTGCGCGCTCTTCCGTCGTTGACCGTACGCGGATCGGAAGCCACAGAACCTCTTCGTCGATGAGAAAATCGTTTCCCTCTCGATGCTCGTGAGAAGCCGCTGCAGTTGAGTAAGTGTACAAGAGGTGTGCTGGCCAACACCACGGAAGCTTGTAAAAGTGCAAGCTTGGTTCTACCGTGCGCATCTCTCGGCAGAAGTACTCTGTAGCTTTACCATGGCTGTTGAAGAAAGCAACCCTTTGTTCTCGTGTGTGTCTTGGTACTGCTGCTGCTGCAGAAGAAGAAGACGAAGAAGATGGACGAGATGGTAATGATGTGCCGTTTCTTGTATCGCCGTGCGAATCGGAATCGCAGTTCCCCTGAGCAGCCGCGTGAGAGACGGCCACAAACTGCTGGTGGGCAAACCGTTCAGGTACACGTTCTGCTCGCACCCGCAACCAATCATGGCCAGTGAGACTCTGTCTGGCACTATAGGAAAGAAGATGCCGACCGCCTCCTCCGCGTTGCTGCAGGACGATCTGCTGAGAAACGAGTCTCATCCTTCTTGCTTGATTTGGATAACTAAGTATTGATTTTATTATTAATTCGTTCAGATTGCTGTGACCCGCTAACGCCAAGGAACAAGGCCGGTCTCACGATTTCGACGTGTAAAAACGCTCCATATCGGGGCTTTGTTCTCTCTGTAATCCTGGTTCTCTCGTGTCACGGGGACAGGAGCGTGGGCGGTTCCGCTGGAAACACGACGTTGTTTCGACATAATTTGCGTCCACCACGGCCGCGGCTTCTGCGATGCATCAATAAATTATGATGCATGGAAATCGATGCATGGATTTGGATTCGATTCGGCATAGCAGACTGCAAAAAATTCCGAAACGCGGCACAAAAAAAATCTTGAATCTAGCGATACTCGGAGTGGGAGTCGGACGTACTACTTGTTCTGCAAAATGCATCATTGTTCAAGTTTTCTCCACTAACAGCTTCTTTTTGACTTCAGAGAGAAAGGTTTCTAGTCGATCCAGTTCTTTGTGAAATCTTTTTCTTTTCGCAGTTTCGATCTGCTCTGCCATTCGTTTTGTGTGCATATCCCGACTCGCGCCTGCTCCTTCAATTCGTCCTTGCGGGTTATCGGCACTCGCAATCGATAATCGTCCTGTGCCGGCCCTGGACACTCCTCCAGCAGTTCCTTTTCTCTTCACACTCTTCTTCTTCTTCGACGAAGAAGACACGCCGGAATCGCCTCTGCCCGACCTAAGAGACGTCGTGACTGCGGAGCCCGATTGGCTTTTATTGCTGCTGGTCTTGCTTGTAGGATTGTCTTTCTCGCCCAGACCCGCACTTTTTGCCTGCGCGGCAGAAGAAGCTGCACCTCCACGACCTCCGTCGTCGCCTCCCACCACCGGCCCCACGTCGACCTGCATCTGCTTCATTCGCTGAACCGCGAGCTGCTGAACCGCCGCGGATTTCGCTCGCAACCCCTTCGTCAGGTCCTGCGTGGTCTCGGACTGCGTCTGCAAAAGTTTACTGATCTCTCCCCCAATTCCTCGTGGCGAGCGCAGCATTTCCGGAAGCGAGGTCCCGCCTCGAGGGCTATATGGCGAGGCTCCTTGAAGATGCCCCTGCTGCGCCGCTCCGTCCCCCAACTGGGTTCCTGCTTCGAATGCGGACGAAAAACGATCCGCCAAGCTGACGCTCCTCATCTTGCTCTCGACCGCCCGCCGCACGGGCGCGAATCTCCCCGCGACGGCATCCCTGCACGAAGTCAGATTCGCCCCCCCGCGCAGCCGTGACCTCGCCATGTAGGTGTGCAGGGTGCTTTGTGGCTTCTGGGACTGCGGCAGGTTCAGCACCAGCCCGTGCGGTGCGGGTAGCTCCTCCCGCCGCGATACCGCAACCACGTTTGCAACGCGCACCTGGCGCGGCGACGTCGTGGCTGGCGTTGTCAACGTTGGAGGCATTGGATACACCGTCCCGGTGGCAGAAGAAACAGCTCGAGGACTGAAAGTAGGGTAAGAGACCGGCGGACCACCAGACATGAGCGATCCCGAAGTTGCCGTCGCTTCTCCACCCGGGCCGGCAAGAGCCAGCCCAACCGACGGGGGGCGGCCTGCTGCGTTGCGCGTTGCCAAGGAGCCGTCGTCATTGGAAAGCGGATTCTCTGTCTTCACAGCTGCGATTAAGTCAAGCCTCGGCACGATGCCGGTCGGACCCACCGTGCGCAAAGTGGTTTCCGTCTCCAGCACCGCTGCTGGAGTTCTCGCATGTTCTGGGTAGGTTTGTTTCGTCGCGTTCGTGCCTGTCGTGGTGGTCCCGGTCGCCGGCGCTCTACCGAGTCCGAGGACGCCACCTGCATTTCCGCCGGCTAGCACTTCCCCACTTGCTGCACCAGCCAGCATCCTTCCGAACGCTCCCCTTCCGCTTGGCGAGAGGCTTCTTGACGGGCCCCTGGACGAGGCGTGGTATCGTCGCTGCATGCGGTCGTTGCGCAGGTTTTCCGCAACCAGGTCCCGGACAGCTCTGGAGTTGCGCAGCTCCACCAGCGACATCGTCCCCATGTTTTCCCCCACAACCAAGCTCCTCTGCCGGTCCCCCGCTGGGCAGCGCACGAACGTGCGCGAGCTGCACTTGCTCCTCGGGTCCCGAAATTTGCGCGAGCCGCTCAGATCGTCCTTGCTTTTTTGCCTGGTGTCAGTCGCGTGCAGCAAAACGGGGCCGTCATCGTGGGGGGGGTCGTCGTAGTCGACGGGACAAGCCGTCCACGCGTCGATCAGTATGTGGGTAGTGGCGTACGCGTACTGGTTTCCGTCCAGGTACCCGGAGAGCCGCGGCTTGAAGGGAGGAGAAGCGGACCCCCGCGACAGGAGCATGGAATCACTGTTCTCGTCATTCTCTACTTCTGCTGTCTGGGCGGCCAGCAGCTCCAGATTGTCGAAGAATTCCTCCACCAGCTCGCCCGATGATCCTGTGGCCTCGTCTTGTTCCTCAAAATCCCTTCGTCCCCAGCTGCTCCTACGACCTGCCGTCGTGGTCCCTCGTGACCTCGCAGCCTTGCTCTTCCCCCCATAAGATGACTTTCCACTTCCTCGTCCGCCGAGGGCATTCACTATTCCGTCTTTTTCCCGCGTCGATTTTTTCTCGCCTCCGCCAGCAGCGACGAATTTCGGCAGCTGCGGCTTGTCCGACAGCGCGATCCGCTTCATCTGTGGAAGCTCGATCAGCGGAGCGTCCAGTTGTTTCGGCTTCTCCGCCATCATGCGCTGCAGAAAGGCTTCCTCGTCCTCCTCCTCGTGGCCGGAAATCTGCACGCCCTTCAGGCTGATGCTGGGAAATTCATGGTCGTGGCCACCCGCGAACAGGGCAGTCGGCTTACCTTCCCCGTGGTCCAGAAGGTCCTCGTCGTGCTCCTGCGTTCCAAAAGGAGCCTGCTCCTCGCCCTGCTCGTCCTCCGAGCTTCCGCCTTTTGTGTGCATGTCCATGATTTGGCTTTTGCCGCCGACCACGATCGCGAACACGTCCCGCCCGACGTGGCCCAGTTTCGACGAGATCTCCGACGCCGTGGCGTGGTGCGGGTGCGACTTCACGTTGTTCAGCAGGCGCACGTCCAGATTTTTCCCCTCGCGTTCCAGGTGCCGATCCAGCACCGCGTCGTGGTGCTCGAGCATGTCGCGCACGTCGTCGTGGTGGCCTCGCCGCGGCTTCTGGGAGAAGCCGTCCGCGAAAACCTCTTCCGTGCGCTGCGAGGAGGAGATGGAGCTGGAAGAATAGCCGTCCGCGCCGTCCAACCCGTGGTGGTGCCGGTGGTGGTGGTGCGCCGCGTCGTCTAAATGGGAGGAAACCCTCATGCCGTTTTGCAAGAGCTCCGTCACGGAGTGAACGTGCGTGGCCTGCGTCACCCCCTGGTGCAGCGGATGACCGTGCGACACCCGCGTGGCAGGCGCCGCTTGAGAAGTGGATGCGGACGGCGGGGAACGTTCTCTTTCTTTGCCGTCGTCGATAGAATTGTGCTGGCCGTCGGAAAAGATGAATCGCATGCTGTCCGGTACGACGTCAAGAGCTGCGGGCTGCAGCTGCTGCAGCGGCGGAGGCAAAGATCTAGCTTCACAATCCTCTGAAGACAGGCTTGGCGTCGAAACCCGCCCGGCCAACTTCGTGAGGTCGTTCATGAAAACCGCCGCTGCTGGGTCGTCGACTGCGCTTGTCCTTCCGTTCGGGCTGCTGTCTTCAGGATAATACTGAAAGGTTGTCACGGTCGTCTCTGGAACGCCCGCTCCTGTCTCCGACGAGGCCGAAAGACCGGCTGCTCCGCCTTCGGATGCACCGGCTGCTGGGAAATAGCTGGCTGAAGCCCCAGCTGCCTGGACGTACCGTGTGGCGTTTAAAATCCTGCTGCCGCTCGTTGGAGTTGCTAGACGAGGCGCAGCGGATTCTCCTTCGCCGACCGGCAGGCGGAACTTTGCAGTGACCGCCCGCTTTTGACTCCCTACTGCTCCTCCGATCGGTATTGATTCGAGCGTGGACGTTTCCTTGTTTCCACCGTTTTCTCGGTTGAAGGAAAACGGGTCTTCCTCCTCGCTCGCAGTCGCACTTACTTCCTTCTGCAGGTGCGCCGTTCCCGGGAAGAAGCCAACCGATGCCTTCTCGGCGGCCGCCGGAGAACCTCCGGCAAGGACGCCCCCCACGTCTTTCAAGTCCTTCGGCCTGTTCGCGGCAGCGGTGGTGCGAAATTTCCCCAGCACGGACGGCATCTGGTTTTCGAACTCGAACTGGTTTCCCGGCTCGGCATCCCGCAGCAACAAAACGGACTGGTTGTAGTTTTTACTACTCTGACCTCCGCGATCGGTTCTCACCATCACGGCGGAGACGGCGCGCTGGTGGTTCCACAGCGATAAATGGTCGCGCTCCCCCGCGCGGGGAACGAGCAATTTCGCAGGGCGGCGGCGGCCGTCGTCCCTCTCCGTGCTTGCTTGTGTGGATTTAGGCTTCGGCTTTAATACACCGCGTTTCGAAGATTTTGCGCCTGTTGCTCCACGACCATCTTCTTTGTTCCCTTTTTCGGTCGCCGGGGCGCTCGTACTTACTTTTTTACCCGCCTTGCCGTGTCCGGCACAGCAGAGCGACACGAGTTCACCCCGGCCGGGGCGCATTTCGCGCTCTTCCTCTGCAACATCCGCCTCGAGCAACAGGTCCGACTCGACCAAAAACAGCTCGGCGCCAAAGCTTTTCCACAGTTCGCGAAACTCGTTTCTCCGCGTGTGCAGCTGCACCAGGTTCTGCTTGTTTCGGCTTCCGCGTCCGCCGTACAATCTTGGGCACCCAACGCAGACGTGCACGTCCTCCGCGTGCCCGACAGGCTCGGCCCGCAAGTCTACGTACACGAAGCTGTCCTGTTGCTGCAGCGAGGCTGCTCCCGCATCGTAAGGCCCACCAGGACCACCTCCCGCGATGCTGCTGCCCTTCGAGGATCGAGCATTCCCCCGGGGAGAGCCCGGGCGACTGGAGTTCCGGATCTGGAGGAGCCTGTCGCGCTGCAGCGTGGAGATCGGTTCGCCGTTCATCACGGACATCATGCTGGCGTCGAGGATGCTGGCATCGAGCAGCGTGTACTGGGCTAAATCCGCGCGGAGAGGAGAGAAGGAACCTGGACCGGTAGTTGCGCAAACGCAAATGGATTTGGATATAGACTCTAAAAATAAGAAAGTACTTACGAATAAGTTGGTGCAGAAGGCAATCAAATCCATTGCACCGAAAGTCATAGCAGACAGCAGGGCAAGTCAGTACCAGGTTTTTGTTCGCTCTCTCCCAGGAGCCGGCGAGGATCATTTTGCGCGGTTTTGTTCGCATCATGGCGGCGATGATGCAGAAACTCAGGTTTTGTCCCTGTCCGGAGTTTCTGCATCATCGCGGCTGCCGTGCCCGGCCCTCTCGGCAATTTTGCTTCCCCCACCATGCTGTTCTCGAGGTTGTTCATCAACGGATTCGCACCATTGCCCGCCCCGCCGCCCGCGCTTTTGTTTCTCATTCTCGCCAACTGTTCCACTCGTTCCAGGTCTGCTCGCCGCCGCATCCATGGGTCGTCGATGATTGTGAACACTTCGCCATACTCCGTTCGCACCGTAATCACGGCCCGGTCGGTGCCCCGGTCGCCGGCCAAATCGAGCTTCAGGAACCGGTCCTTCCCGAGCTTCACCAAGTAGCTCTTTCCTGGGTTCGGGAGCGCCACGAAACTCAGCTGCTCCATCTGCATGTGGTCGTAGTGGTCGTTCAGCCCGGCGCCCGCGGTCAGAAGCTCCAAGGCGGACGAGGAGCTGTTCGAACAAGAGTTCATCGGCGACAGGTTCATCGTTTCGTCGTAGGTGTAGTTCTTGCTGTTGCTGTTGCTACCCGCCCCAGCTGAAGAAAGTTTATTCAGCGCAAAGGCGTCCAAGTCGTACACCCTGCCGTAGATCGACGAGTTCCAGCGCGTGCTCTTCTCTGGTTTCGTAGACACGTTCCCCAGCCTTTTCTGGTGCGCCATTTGCTGCGACCGCCGCACGTGGGCCGGGACGGTCGAATCAAACTGAGTTCGAAAGTTTTTTCCGCGCGACGCTTCTCCAGGATCCAGGACCCTTTCCGGGTCCGCGGACGAGCCGGGCTCGCCATAGAAACAGCTCACCATCTTCCAATAGGACGAGGCCTCCACTTGCTGCCGAAAATTCGTTCCGTCCTCGGAGCTGTGGTCGAGAGAGTAGACGCCGCGCTCCTCCAGAGAATTGCTGAACAAAAGATCGTCGAGGAAGTAGGTCTTTGCGTGGCTGGAGGGCCCGGCGACAGGTGGTCGGATTCTCGTCCGTCGCTTTGCGTCTCGGTTTGCAACATGCTGCTGTTTCTCCGGTCCTTCGGAACTCTCCTGCTCGGGGCTGAGGATCGTCTCCACGGTCCAGGTTAAGCCGCAGCTCACAGTGGGATCTACATCTAGATCTTCAGGGTGCGCGGCCTCGACTGGGAACACAGGCGGGGTGATAACTACATGACCTGTCATGTGGTCCATCTCGGTGACAGTTTCGACCCGACTTACATCGTCATCCGGCTCTTGCAGCCTCTGGAGGCAGAGCAGCTGGCCCTGCAGTTGCTTTTGGTGCGCCTGCCGCAGCTCCGGCAGGACCGTGTCGAGAAACTCTTGCTTGGTCAGGGTAGAAGTGCTGACCTCCTTCTTCCTCGTAACCTGCTCCACCTCGTGGTGCTGAAGATTCGGGTCTGCAGCGAAAACAACAGGGCCGGCCGAAAAAGTGAACACGGAGTCTAACGACCCGGCAAGAGACTCGGGGTCAGCGTGTTCTTTATCAGCTGTCGCGGGCGCACTCCCGACCCGCTGGAAGCAGGCCTCCAGCGCAACTGTGACCGTCTGCGTCCGCGCCGAAAAGCGGTACTGGGGGATCTCTTCCTTCGTTATCTGCAGCTCCTGCGAAAGGAGGTTGGCCTCCGCGACAGCCGCACGAAAATCGGCCTCTTCGGCACTATTACAGTTGTTCTCTTTCGCGTTCACATGATCGTCAGCTTGCGGCAGCTTCTCGGCCACGGCGTTCTTTTCAACGGGGCCTCCCGATACCAGACCGAATTCCCGCCGAGCGCTCTTGAAATCGTACGCCAACGCCTTGTTGCCGCTCGCGAAGAATCGGCCGCTTTCCACCTCGACTTTTGTGCCGCACGGCAAGTACCTCCGCTTCAGGGTCGAAGCCGTCGGGAAAGCAGCGAAGAGCCTCTCCGTTGTTGGGTCGTCCACCTGATCGACAATTTCGTCTACGTCTGCCTCTTCTACGACTATGTCTACCCCGCCGGGGCTCGGAGTCGTCTTCACAGTTCCTCTTTCTTCCGCAGACGTTGCAGCTGCTAGTTGTAGCGTACCTACCTCACCTTGAAGCGTTTCTTTCACATCAACCACTTCCAGAAAGCAGGAGTGGCCCAGCACGAGGCGGTCTCGTGGGAAGAGCTCGCGCTGCGAAAAAAGCGGCACGGTTGTTCCGTTCACCGTTACTCGGCCGGGACAGGAGGTGAGAATGTTGAACAGGTCGTCCGGGTCCTCGTCATTCTGTTCCAGGCTGACGAAAAGCTTATCTCCCCGCCAGTTGAGCACGCAGTGACGCGACACGATTCCCAGCCCACGCACCACGACGTCGTTGGAGAGGCAACTCCCGACGCGAAGCTTCTTCTTGCAAAAGCAAACAGGGTCGTTGTAAGAAGAGGTTGTCGAAGTGGCACAAGTAGACGATCGAGATTTATTCCCCTCTGCACGCTCACCATCAATCGCAACAGCTATCCGGAACTCGCCGACACCCATGTGACGGAGCTGCAGCGGAGCTTGCGTTTTACGCTTTCCAGAAGGCCCTCTGCGAGGAGTACGGGGAGGAGTACTTGTCGCCGCGCCAACCCCGAAGTTCAAGTTTTTCTTCACGTACTGCGTGATACTACCATCCTGCGCAAACAGGGTCACAAAATCCTCTGCAGTTGGACCGCAGTCAACATGAGTCGGTGTAGTTGGACCGCAGGCAGTAGTTGGAGTTGGACTCCCAACATCATCTCGAGGCGTGAAGAACTGCACCTGCTGGTCCACACTTTGGCTGCGTGTTCGAAATCTACGAGGTCGGGGGGAGCTCGGTGGCGTGAGAAAACGCTCCCCCTCCTCGACATCAAGAAAACCTTGGCTCAGCCGCAGCATTTACACTTTGCAACGATAATCTTCACGGAGTCGCGAATATTGGTCGTTTCGCTGAATAAATGTCTCTGTCTGGTGTCGACGAGACCACAGATTGAATTAAATTTCCATCCGGTATCATCAAAAATGAAAGAGACGACCGAGTAGAATTGGAGCTGCTATGGCTATGCGACAAGAATAGCATGATCCTGAACCTGATCGTAGTACGCTGTAATACGAAATTAAAAAACGGCACTACTTCTTCGAACGGACAACTTAGTTGTGTTTTGGGGGGTGCGTAGAGCAAAACAAGATGGAATTCCCGACACCTGCCGAAGATTACAAGTAAAGCGTGGCGCTGCGCGGGTTGCCATACCGACCTCCCTTTCGACAGCGTTCGCTTCACGAAAGGATGCCACAACGCGGAATACACTACGAAAAGAAACCCAATCATGCAACTTCATCCACGGAGCAAACACATCGTGACCAGAATTGCGACAACAAGTAGCAACCGCCGCAAATAACGGAAAAACAGCTCGCACATCATTTGTTGCAGCACGGAAAAATCGAGCAGAGGACGAAGAGCAGGAAAGCAGGATGGGTATGTCGACTTTCTTTGCACGGAACAGTGATCCATCCTGTGGGTGCGTACGGTACAGGTACTACATTGCAGATAAAAATGATCCTGCGGGAACTCAATTTTCGCGCATGCGAATCGATACTGCTGCACCGGAGAACGCCGCATTTACATCATGGCTGGAAATCAAACTGTCGTGGAGAGTCAACAAATAGGCGGCTGCAAGGTAAGAGCTCAACATGAGAACGGCCCAGTCCGCCTTAGAGCCAGACAAGGCGCAGCGCCAGAAATAATAAATCCCGCAGCAGCGACGCTTTACTTCGCGCGCGCGATGTGGTCACTTGAATCAATAGCGCCAGCCGTGGGTCGTCCTACTGGCCGCATAATAACCGTCAAGGTCTGGCAGCGTCACAGTCTGCGGGCAATAACATTGACAAACACAAACAAGTGGCTGCGGCATAGAAATAGAAGTCACGGCTTCTGGAATTCGCGGGCTCCGAACCTCGCATAGATACTTATACCAAGAAAGTGTAAGTGGCGCCACTAACTATTGTGCGACGCTTCGAATTTTAGTCCTGAAAAAACATCGGCGAGGGGAACGGAGGGCAAATCTGGCTTGGGTGTTCTGAATGTTGTGCGTCTCGGTGTCGGTCGTCGCTTGGCAAACTATGCGGGAGTGTCGGCACTCGACCAGCATGGGCCGAATTCAAAAGTGATGACCTTTCAGGCCGCGCGCGCCTCCAGTGCCAGCGGCATGAGCAACCAGGGCGCTCAGCTATCGCACTTCTCGACATTGGAAGCGACGACGTGGACGCTGTCGGTAGAGGTGTGGCGGGGTACTGCGGCGGCTGCGTTTCCTCGGAGAAGTTGGCGCGCGCGCTCTTCGTAACGCGATCCCGTCCCCCGCCTCGGAAAAGGCTTGCGCTACCGATATCGTTCCTGTCCCTGCTAACAATTTAGCACATCT
>RXOD01005785.1:0-12510 GCA_005223375.1 Amoebophrya sp. AT5.2
GACTGCGAGAAAGAGGGACGCAGCGGTAGCGGAAAGCTGCTGACTACATCGGAGATAGGGCCTAAAAGCAAGGCAAAGAGGGCACCTAGGGTGGTGATTGGCTATGTCGGCTGTAGGGTGCAAGAGCGCCAAACCCGCCGACTGCGAAAGGCCGGCTTTCCTCCAACAGCTGCCCTCTTTTTTGGACAACCAAAGGGGGCCCAGAAGAGCCGCCCCAAAAAATCACTTACCACTTTACTCACTTACCAGCTGGTCCCACCATAACATGTCCCCCCCGACGAACCTGCCCGTGCAGTGTCACGTGGAGGAGCTGAGCCGCTGCTTCCCCGTGAACCACTTTGACGTGTCCCACATGCGGAACGCTCTGGATCTATGACGACTTGTTCTACTTCATTCGGAAGAACCACTTAGAAGTTTAAACAAAAATCCAACGAGGATGAAGCCCAGCCGGAGATCGTCCAGCAGCTGAGGTTGCTTGCGTTTGCATGGGATGCCGCGCCGTGTTCTAAAAATGGGGGGACTGGCAGAGCCCTTGTCCGGGATGAACCCACTCCGACATGCCCCCGCGGGCGGCCGCACTCTGGAGCCCATTCCCGATTAGAATCTGCACTCCGGGACCCCCGGAGGCCTCAGCAGATGCCTGACCAGGATGCCACTCCGCCATCAGGGCATATCGGCGAAGGGCATAGCAGATGCCTCCCGCTGTTAGAGTGATCTGACGAGTGGCCTGAACCTTCCTCCAGAGGCCCCCGGACCCCCGGGCAGTAGATCGAAATTTTTCAAGTAGTCTGTAAAAAAATAGAAGTGAAGTAGAAGAAATCTTCATAGGATCACGTGTTTGACCCTCTGATCGGTATCCAGGAGCTGCTTCACGTCACGCGGCCGAAGGGCCTGGTCCTGCTCAGGCACGCACAAAACGAAGGAGTCCCGGGCGAGTTCAGGGTCGGACTACACCAGTGGGCCTTCGACGTGGCGGTGAAGGAGTAATGATTGTGACTTTGTCCTCCTCGCTTTGGTTTATTGATGAACGTTGCCCGTGCATTATTGCTAGCCCGGGCCATTTTGCGACCGCAGACTCGTCTATTCTCTAGCCACCGCAAGAACGAACAGGTACGTGACTCGGCCGGTGGTCGGTTTCACGTCTCCGCAGCGGGTGGGGCGGGGGCACTTCATCATTTGGAATCCGGAGTTGCGGCTGGACGTGACCGAGTATTTGCTGAAGCAGAACCTGGTGTCAGAAATCGTAGCCGACCTGGTGCCGCACCCGTCGGGAAACGCCGCCCCCGACGAAAAATTCGTTTGGGTCGACATCGTGAAATAGTAGATGACCCGATGAACTAAAGCGGGACCGGGAGATTGCATGCATACGACTACCAGCTAGCTATCAGAGAATACGGAAAGAACGATACTCAATGCGACGCGCTCAAGAAAGATGGACCGAGCCAGGATACAGAGTTGTCAGTGTGTGAGATGATCCAACTATAACAAGTCTCGGAAAAAAAAGATATTTCTTTTTGTTTTTCCCGTTCCCCGAGGAGCTCAACGCTTTGGGCGGCCAGAGGACGTGTTCAACTTCTTTTTGGGCGGCAACAAATCGCCACAACCCTTGCTGTTCATTCGTTCCCTTAACGAAATCTTTCGTTCTTGATTTGAAGCATGAGTTCAAGCGCGTCCACGTTCTCCACTCGTTGATCCAGCTCGTAGCCTTTCTCTTGTACACAGACACAGTCACAGTGTCCATCCCTTGAGCGTCCAAAGCCCGAAGGAAATCACTCGAGGCAGGCCGCGAACTGCAAACCGGTCGTCGTTAAAAAATCACTACCTATGATTCGCCTTCGACTATAGAAATCCAATTGATTCCAGATTCCGATTCCCCATCACCACGCAGTGTCTGTTCTCGGGAGGTTGTTTCGTAAGAAGGACGTTTCTACCGTTTCGTTCTCATCGGAGACCAGCAACCGCACAAGATGTCGCAATCCGGCGTTGTCAAATTCTTCAACAACGAGAAGGGCTTCGGTACGCTATAGCCTACCATTTGCCTTGTACAAATCTGTCATTCACAATCTTACTTTGATGTTGGCGTAGTTGTCGATGATCGCTACTTGCACTTCTATCTCCGGACAGCCTCTACTCGAGGATCTCTCCATCGAATCCACGTATCGATACAGACTCAAGCTGCTCAAAAATTGACCGGCAAACCAATACCAATACCATATGCTCACAAACCACCATCGCATCGCATCGCAGGGTTCATCACTCCCGACCAGGGCGGCGAGGACGTGTTTGTGCACTTTTCGGCGATCAACAATGAGGGGTACAAGTCGTTGAACGACGGCGAGACCGTGACCTTCGACACGCAGTGGGACGACCGGAAGGCGAAGACGGCGGCCGTCAACGTGTCCGGGCGGGGCGACGGGGAGCCCCGGAAGGGCGGCGGCAAGGGGAAGGGCAAGGGCTTCGGCGGCAAGGGCGACTTTGGCGGCTACGGGGGCGGCTTCGGCGGCGGCTTCAAGGGCGACTTCGGCGGAAAGGGCGACTTCGGCGGAAAGGGCGGATACTGGTAAAGCAGCGATCGAAAAAAACTCGGAGTACTTTTGCTAGCTTGCTAAGACTAAGAGGGTTTTGCTCGAATTTTTAGCACTTTTTGTACAACGGCTGCTATGTAGTTGAGGGAAGCCTATGTAGCTATCGTTTATTGAGAAATGAATCGTTATTTGATACTGTGAGGGGCGGTTTCGATAGGCTTTTCGTTCTATCAGGAAGACTGGTTGATTTACTACTATAGGGACGAAGAGTTGTTGTTTCGGAAAAGGATGTGAGGACTGGACCACTGCCGAGGTAGAAAAGCGCCGTTTCACTCTACGACAGTGTCGTTTCACTTAAATGACCAGGGAACCTCTCAGCGAGGCGCTGCAAATCAGAAGTTTCACCTTCTTTTTTCGGATACATACATGCGATTGACCGTAGACCAGGATTCAAGATTGATTGGTGAGAGATTTATTGGACCGAATCCTCAGTTGCGGAGAGATGGGAAGTGTGACGCGGCCGAGTTGTGCGAACGATTCGACTCGTACTCTCGCTTCCGATCGCTCCCTTGATGGAAGTTTGATCGGAAGTACGTAAATTAATGCAGCGACAACTTTTTAACAGAGGAGTAGTGTCTGGAGACCCGCTTCCGCTACCTCTACTCACGACATGGATCTGGCGTCATGCACAACTGAAGCAAGAGAGCATGATCTATCGAAAACCCTTACTCTTACGTGGCAGATTGGACTTATCGGATACTCGTTTTCGTGGACTTTTTTAGCTGATCGGAGAACTTTTGAGAATGATTGCGACGCTGTATGAGCTCTGAGGTAAACTCACTGGAAATCTCTCACTCGTAGTATAAGTAGGAACGGAAATAGGGTCGAGACCGAGATCAAGATCATAGGGATCCAGCGGTGATGCTCGTTTGCTGCGGTAGCGGCGTGACTCGAACTCACTCGGCGACTCGTCGAGTGAGTCGCTTTGCGACTGCTATCCGTGGGAGGAAACATAGTACCACCGCGGAACTCGAACGCGAAAACAAGCAAGATTTTGAAAATAGATCCAGGATGCTGTTGCACAGAAGAAGGCAGGCAAAAGCACGCACGCGGTAGATGAAGCACTAGCACACGTACTGTCCGGATCCGGATCCCAGTATCGGCCGATGCATCGGAAGGAAAAGCACCAATTCTAGCTCGCGCCACACACGGAGGACAGAGAAGCACCAGGAGCACGAGCGCAATCGAGTATGTTTGTACATACTTGGAATCGCGACTGAACAACATAGTACAGCCGGGTGGGCAGCTTTCTGGCCTGATGTGGGTAGACTGCCAGTGCGAACTCGGCTAGAAACGTGTAGAACCTCCTCGAAGTCCAACTTCTGAATACTTTGAGGGACGCCGCCGGCGGCCTGTCTTCATCGACAGGTCATCGGCCGCGACCGGATGCGCGACCGACGACGACCTGTGGTTCATGATAGACCTCTCTTCAACATCCACCGATCATGATCTATTGTTTCTGAGTGCGCCCACAGACCGCCAAAAAAACAAAAAGCCCAGACGGACGAGTGGTCGAAGGCTTCAGCCGCCTCGATGAAAGGAATCCGGTTCCGTTTTAGCCCCAGACCCCCCGTGTTCCGACGTCCCTTGTTCATTAAGCACAATCCATCGAATCGATTTCGAAAGAGAGCGGTGAGTGAAGCTACATGAGGGTGATCGCTGAGGGAATCGCTTTGAGTCAAACCGAAACCCAACCAAACCAGCGGACCCCATCCTATCGCCCTCGACGGACGCCGATAAAATTTGAGAAGGAGCTACTCTAGGATCTTCCGCCCAAAGTGTAAGTGGGACGCGCAACAGCTATGCGTAGCGTAAATTTTTCTTTGCGAACACAGTAACTATCGATTCGAGAATAAAGCCATCAACAAAGCATTCGAGAACAAAGCATAAAAAGCATGCGCAATTTCATCGCTCTCTGCCAGCAGGAGAGTCGGCGTCCGCGGCCCGATTCCCTTGCCTTGCGTGCCACTTCGCATCGGATCTCCTGATGCTGATAGGATGGGTTGCAGTCACTCGGAGCTGCAGCAGCGTTACGCCGTGCCGCCTGGCAAGACCAATTTCGAAATCTACGAGGATGCCGCCGCAGCCCACCCGCCGCCGCCCACGTCGCAATCGGGGTCGTCTCCGACCAAGTCGCTCCCGGCAAGCACTCCCCTCGGAGGAGTCCTCACCACCCATCTGCAAGGGACCGCTTCTGGATTCTCCCCTCGGAGCAAGCGATTCCCGTCTTCCCCGGGGAAGAACTCCGGAGTGGGAGGGGACAACAGCAGCACGGTGCCGTTTCATGCCCAGGATCCCGAGGAGAGGTCGGCTTACTTTGCCTCGCCAGCGAAGACAAACCAGTCGCGGGTCAGGCCGTTTCACTCGCCGGAAAAGGAAAACTATGGTGTCTCATTCGCAGGTTCATCGGGCCATGGCGGCGAGGGCTTCGGCAGTCCAGGTGCCGGCGGGGGCGGTCCGCCCGGACCTGGACAGCAGCAGCAGGGCGGCAGCAGTCCCTCGAAGACGAAGTGGACGAAGAAGAAGGACAAGCTGACGTGGCGCCAGAGCAAGCTCGACGACGAGACGCGGTCCGCCGCCGGGTCGCGGGGAGGCAAGCGCAAAAGATCCTCAGCGGATCAATTTATCGCGGGTCATCATGGTGGCTATTCTTATCCAGGAGAGGACCTCCACCAGCAGTACCCACCGATGCAAGGGGGCAATGGCAATCTGCCGACGCCGCTCTACTCGGAGCACTCAAACTCGGAGACGATGGACGCCAGCGGCACGAGCTCATGTGAGTCCTCCGGCGCGCGCAACATGTACACGAGCGGACTGTTCGGCGTGCGGTTGGAAAACGAGGATTTCACGAACCTGGATCGACGCATCCCGCGGGTTGCAGTCCAGGACCAGTGTAGCGAGTTTGAGCTTCTGATGGCGACCGACTTCTCTCGGGTGTTTCGCTGCGTTTGGCGAAGCGACCAGGTGCTGGGAAAAAGGGATCTGAGGAAGGCCGAGATAAAAGCGAGCTACAAGACCCCGTTCGACAAGACGGGCGGAGGAACGACATACAGGTCGTCGAAAACTGTGGTCACAGACCACGTGCCGCGTACTTTTACTTACGATACCGTTTGAGATGCCACTGGCGCTGTTTAGTTTTCGCTCCTGCTCGAGCTCGAATTGCGCTTGCGAAGTCTAAATCTTCTTGCACGCGACATCCATGGACTACACACCAGCCTCCGAAGTGCTGCGCAACGCGCAGGGGTTTAGCAAGTTGCGCCAGGAGGAGGCATCTGTGATCGACGCGACGGTTCGAACAAACCAAACAACACGGCGGTCCGGCTTCCACGAGGAGCTCTCCAAGTCCGTAACCAGGGGAAGTTTCTACAAGCCCACCGCGGGAGCCTACTCGTTTGCCAACGTGAACGTCAAAGGCGTGAACAACGGGCGGTTTTTTGCGCTGAAAGAGGTCTCGAAAAGGTCGCCGCACATGGAAGCCTTCACGAAAGAAGTCCAAATGCTGGCGCACCTGCAACACCGCAGCATCCTGCGCTTCTTCGGAGTGTACTTGGAGGTATCTTTCGTATGCAGTTCAAAATGTTTTGATGTGATTGTGAATGTTTTTGATCATTCTTTCATCTGGGACTGAGGACTCACTTCATCCACCCATCTCATCAGGATCCCTTCTCGCTGTATTTCCTGTCTGAGCTGTGCAAGATGGATTCGCAGCAGTACACGGAGGAGCTCCCGCGAAAATTTGTTTACGCCGAGGAGGTCACGTTTTTCCAGCGTCCGTTCGGGATCAACTGCGACGCCAACGACCCCTTTTACCGCGTCACCACCGTGGAGGGCCAGGCCGAGAAACTGGGCGTGCGCCCCCATTGGCTTCTAAGGAGACACCCGGTCACGGGGGAGGGGCTGCATCGCAGCGAACTGATCCACGTGCTGCGGGAGTGTCCGTTGCCGCTCACGGTCGTGTTCGAGAACGAAGACGAGTACAACCACAGGCTGCTGGTGCTGGTTCGCGAGTTTCTGAGTGCGGTTCGCTACCTGCACGAAGAGAAAAAAATCGTCCACGGAGATTTGAAGCCAGGGAACGTGCTGCTGGACATGAAGGTCGTTCCGTTTCTTGTCGATCGGATGGATGAAAGTGAAACGAAGTAGCAGAGACACCGCCAATCACAATCTATCAGTCTGGCTATGGGTTACAAGAACTTCTAGAGCGTTTATTTCGGTGGTTGGGTTCTTACAGTTACTTCGTTCGATAATATCGATTGCGAAAGTTGTAGGGCTACAATAAATATCGATTGCTCCCGAAGTGAAGTCGCGCGACCTCAAACATCGACAGAACCGGCTTAAGCTGTGCGATTTCGGGAGCGCGATTCAAGTGTCGACGAACGGCTACCTCCAGCATTGCAGCTGCGGCACGGAAGGCTTCCGGGCGCCAGAAATCACCGACCCGGGCACGATGGGGTACAATGGACGTTCTTGAGCTCTCTTCTTACCTGCACTTGCTCGGTAAGGGCTAGTGAAATATTTCGTCATAAATTTATAGAAGTAAGAACACGACGAACACCACGCACCTAGCAAAGCATCTACATTCGTAATACAGCATTTCCTTCCTACATTCGGAATGCATCCCCACCTTCTTTTCACCAGGTACGACGGTTTCCGCGCGGATATTTTCTCGTGCGGAAAGACGCTCGACCTGTGGACCCGGAACCCGGAGGCAAAAGTACAGTGGGACTTCAGCGTGAACCCTGCGCTGCGGTGGATGATCAGCGAAGCCACGCAGGAGACGCCCACCTTGCGCCCGAAAATCGGATACATCCTCAGTTCGGTTTTCGACGACGTACCCTTCGCAAGGCAGAACTAATCATCAAAAAAAAAATGTTTTGTTTCGTGCCCGTTGTGGGCCGATGGCCCGTGGGATAGCTATGTCGTGTTTCTTTTCCAATTTGCTTCCACCGCTTTTCTAACGAAAGACCCTTTGATATGGTCTGACCGCGTGTGGAAGATTGGAGTTCACCGATCGATGCAGTGATTCACTGCCCCGGTAGGAGACGCGAAGATGAGCTCGAAGTGGCTTCTTGTTTTGGCAAGCCAACGTGGAAAATTGAGTCCCGCGTAGTGGTTCCTCCAACGGACCGCAGGGACATGTCGTGAGCTTTAATTTGAAAGTGAAGATAGGTGAAGAAGTGGCTTGGATAATCGGATAGATTAATACTCACGACATCAGCGATGGATCGTCGAGGAGGCGTCTCGATGGCCCCTCGTAGAATGTGGCTACCTAGCTGCGACCATCGCGTCGGGGTTTTGTTCTTCGAATCGAAGCGACAGAGAGTGGCTCATTGAAACCTGGTCCCTGGTGACTGGTATCTGGCGGCGCGTTCGGGAGCGTCGACTTCGAATTAATTCAATTGACGATGTTTCGATCGTCCGCTTTTGCTGATGGCTCGTCTCAATCGCTCGACAAGATCATCAAAACAACAGCTCCTACTGCAGCTCGTGGCCGTTTCAGGAGCGAGAAAGCGAGCCAAAGCAGCATTACCAATTCGTTGTACTTAGGTCGATCCCCCAAAAAAAATTTAACAGCGATTAAGCAGAAAGATGGCGACGCGCCGTCGGGGTCTCCTTTGCGGTTCAACTGCTGTGCAGGTGGCAGTATTCCATCTCCGTCTACTCGAGCTCGTCACCGCTCGCGTCGATACTCCTGAAGCGTCCGCTCTTGGCTCCGCCATCGAGCGCGCCGCGTCCGCTCTTGGCTCCGCCACGAGCGCGGTATCCGCATCTGGATCCGAGTCAGCATCTGCCGTACTATCTTCCTCCTCTTCCAGCAGTTCGAGTGACAGTGCTGGCGCAGCGACAGCGACACCCCTCCCGGCCCCCAGCCGCAGGAAGAGCTCCGCGGCCAAACGGCTCCAAAGTCGCACACCCACGCCGGCCAAGAACAAGAACGCCGGTCTTCCGTTCTCGACGGACGGGCGGTGCGGCGACAGTTTCCACACCCAGTGCGAGAACGGTTGCTGCAGTCTCTTCGGGTGGTGCGGAGGCTCGGCGGACTGGTGCCAGTGCGACCGCGGCTGCGACGAACGGTATGGCCGCTGCGGTTAAGCAAAGAGGATCAACGATTGGATTTTCAGTTTATTTCTCTGGCTATGTAGGCGGTCCGTCTCGACGACGCGTGAAGATCGATGCGCGGGAGGTGCGTGGTGAAATAGATGTTGCAGTGTACGACCTCCTCGGGGGGTACTTCCTCTTCGATATTTGGTCTTGTGATTTTTCTTGGTCCGACAGTGCGCTACTTTCAGGGAGAACGCAAGGTAGCAGAACACAGCGACGGCCAGGATAAAGTCTTAGAACGATTAGAACGCGGCGCCCAGACTCAGACTCTTGACTCGTGTTTTGTCTGGTTTTTTGTCCGTCTCGTGTTGTTCATGGTTTCTGCAATAGATACTGGCGAATCGTGTGCCTGCAGAGAATGCCGCTGAAGATGGGTCGTTTTTCGCTCCTGTAATGCGGGCAGTGGTGGAAGGCCAAGCCGGGGGAAAAGATGTGCTTACAGAGTGAGGGCGTGCCGCACCTGATGGAGCAGGCATCGAAGGCCTTTCCGGAGGTGAGCTTCAACCTGGCGGAGTACCTGGGGAGCGCGGAACAAAACTCGGAGCTGCGGAAAGACCTCTTCGAAAACAAGTACGCGGCACTGGGGAAAAAATTCCCCGGCACCTCCTTCGACAAACTCACCAGGTCGCTGCAGAAACTGGCGAAAGCGATACCAGGTCTTACGTTCCAGTCCGTGGTCGACGCCACCGAGCACGAGGACGCCAGTTTCGTTAAGCGAGGAGGAGCAACCCCTATTTATCGGGAGATTGATGTCGTGCTGATCAGGGTGGGGGTCTATTGTAGTTTCTGCTCTCGCAGATGGTCGCTTATTACTTGCCGAGGCGATGTCGCTTGTATTCTCTTGGATTCCTTTCGTTTCATATTCTTTTGTCTTTAAGTCTCTCGTCTATTTCACCGCGTGGTCCCCCCCCGTTCAGCTAGAAAGCAAGCAGAACAAAGCGACGGCCGGGATGCAGCAAGAACGTGGCGCCCAGACTCTTGAGTGGTCTCGTATTTTGTCTGCTTTCTCGTCTCGTGTCCGAAGCTTGTGGGAAGAGGCGAACCATCTATCTGGCATCGCCGAATAAATGCCGCCCAAAAAGAACATGGGTTTTTCCTTCGCCCCTTTCACTCCGGACTTGGAGGTTTTCGCCGACTCCATTTCGTATCTCGCCTCCGCGTTCCCGCACCAACTCCACCGCGTGGCCGCGTCGCCGACCGATCTGGGGTCTGGATCTAGCAGGAGGGCCTTCTACTTCTGGGATCGCGCGGACGGCGAGAGCGATCTCGACGCGCGGGGCGCCACCTTGAAGACGCAGTGGGAGGCGTTCAAACGGTGGTGCGCGCGACACTCTCTCCTCGGCTCGGAGTCCTACAGGGATGTGGCGAAGGCGCTCGGCGAAGTCCAGGCACTCTTCGTGGACCATGAAGATGTGACTTTGCGCGTGGGGGGTGGCGGGGTGGTTAGTACAACGACGGCAGGTGGAGGTGGACGTCGTAGTTTTGGGTCGGGAGATTCCTACAGCACCAGTCTGGGGGCGGTGGAGGGGCTGTGCAAATTCATACTGACGCACTTTGCGGACGTCGAGGGGGACCTGCGGAAGGTGGTCTCGTTGCTGAAACAGCTGAAACGAAAGGGCTTCGCGGCAGAATTCAAGTCCGGCGCTTTGAACCTGCAAGACGCGCTGGATGACGTACCTTCTTCGGCTCCTGAAACCTATTTTTTTAAAACTGGTGCTGCACCTCAAATTCGAAATCCAAAGGGGCGGAGGTGGTCTCTCAGCTGGGTTTCGCGCAGCCGCTGCCGGATACGGTTATGGTTCGCAGCCCCGTAGTTTTCCTGCCAGCCTCTTCTAATTCTCTACAGTAGTTTCTTTGTTTGGTGAAGATGTTTCCCCCTGTCTTCAGCACGGTACAGCACTAGCACGGTTGCTCTTCGGACGCACTTTCTTTTATTCCCCTTGCCTGGGCTTCTTGTCATAGGCTGGCTATCGACGGGATCAGGCTCATAGGCGCGGACGAGATCCGACCGACTGCGGTGCCCGGATCGGCGAGGGCTAGAGATCGACCGAAACGAATCGGAGCCATGATTAAAAATTTCAGCCGATTATTGCAATATATCGACTCAAACAAATCTACTCATACTAACAACAGGCGCCCGCGGTGGTTTCGCAGCTGGGCTTCGCGCAGCCGCTGGGCGATACGGTGGATTTTGTCACGGCGCTCAAGCTGCGCGCGGGCGTGACCGACGGCCTGAGCGCCATGCTGCAGAGGCTCGTGGTTCTGCACGCGATGTACCCAGGTGGTCGGGCGGAAGAAGCTGCTGGTGTGGCTCTCACACCAACTGCTCCGCCGTCGTCCGGCAGGTCGCACGCCGTGGGCGTGGTGTTCCAGGACTCGGGGGACTTACAGGCAGTGGATACAGCCGCTGAGGCCGCTGGTGTCTTGTCAGGTTTGACTGTGAGTGAGGATGTGAGTCAGACCCCCCCGACCCCCACGATGATAACGAGTCAGACCTCCGCAACGACCACGATGGAGCCGATGAGCGCGATGTCGAAGAAAGAGGCCATCCTACAGTTCGAGGAAGACGTCATCGCGCTGCTGCGGGCGTTTAAACTCACCTCGATCTCCACAATGGTGAGCCAGCTCGGCGACCTGCAGCATGTGTTCTCCAACGAGAAGGATTTCCACGTGGTCCGCGGCGAGCTGTTGAAAGTGCGGGAGAAATCCACTGCAGCCGAGAAGTCGTCTTTCGAGCACAAAGACAAAGGGCCGGGCCTCGTCCTCGTGTCTGATGTAGACCAGTCGGCTGATCAACACCAGAGAGCAGTTGTGGGAGGACCGACCCAGCAACCGCTTCCCCCCTGCGCGACTGCCTCCTCCGCCGCCGCCGCTCCCTCTACAACTCCTACCTCGGCGGGCGCGACGGAGCCGGGTGCATCGGCTGCATCGGGAGGGATGGAGGAGGACGAAGCAGCTCCGTGTCCGGCGCCGACGGGAGCAGCCCCCGTGGCGCAGCACCCGATTACGCTGAAGGAGTTGGTGGAAGGCGTGCGCTCCTTTGTCCAGGCGTACGGCGACGAGGAAAGCTTCACGGTGACGAGACCCAAGAAAATCAAAATTCGCGCGCTCCCGGGGCTTGCGCCGCTGCTTGAGGAGCTGGAACGCCGAACCGGGCCGCTGACCTCCCAGCGCTGGATGACGTTGAAGGAGCTGGCGGGCGACGTCTCCGAAATGAAAAGCCTGGCGATTATCCGCTACCGGCGGTTGGTGAAGCTGAGTAGCAACGCCGCGAAACTGGCCGGGGCTTCGACGGCCAGCTCTGCTTCGCGGGGCGGGGGTAGCGGGAAGAGTAGCGGTCCCGGGTGGAAGGGGGCGGCAGAGGCGGGAGACCGCGAGGAGAACGAAGGAGCAGAGCGTAGCAGTACCTGGGCCTCGCACGGACACAGCATGATGTACGACTTCTGGGACACTCCTTTCTGGAGCGCGACAGTGTTCGGGAGCGACCTGTCGGACGAGGAGGACAGCTCGACCACTTCCGCAAAAGTAGAAGGAGGCGCAGCTACTGCGGGCGACGACGCCGCGAAGTTCCTCAACAAGCACTGGTTTCACGACTCGGGCGACGCGTTTGCGCTGCTGGAAACGCTGAAGCAGAAGTGCTTCCCGACGGAATCGTTGTTACATCTCAAAAAAGTGCATTCGATTAGACGCATCTTTTCAAAACGGCCGCCCCCTTTTTTGGCCCGTTGTGGTGCTTATTTGGCCCCATCACAACGATGCGCTGCCGTTGGAAGAGCAGGGGTTCTTGGCACCCTGCTGAAGCGTGTGCTTCTGGAAGCAAAAG
>RXOD01005786.1:0-12506 GCA_005223375.1 Amoebophrya sp. AT5.2
TTCAGATCACCATGACCAACACTAAGACAGTTACTTCTTCAACGTTTCCAAGCCGTCCCCGACGTGGAGGTGGAAATCGCACCGGAGGTGAAGCACGACGAAAAACTGAAAAAACTGATCGAGGACTTTTTCGCGAAGACCGAAAGGTTCGCTCGTTTGATTTTTGGCGGCGACGGACGCAGCACGAGCACGATTCCACCTACCTCCACTTCTGCTTCTTGCGTTACGAACAATAGCACGACAGTCCCAGCATCGCCAACGGCAGCCAGTGCCGACGCCGACGTCCTCTTCGTCCCTGCCGCGCAGATGAACGTGAAGCTCGACGCCGTGGCGGCGAACAAGCTGGAAGTGCTCGCGCGGGACGTGCTGCAAGCGACGAGCGACGTGTTGATCCTCCTCCACCACAACTGGAGCAGCGATATCTGCACGAGGGAAATCCCCCAGCGCGTCTTCCAGCTTTTCGAACGACACGGCAACAAGCCGCGGCACGAGGTCTTCTCGAAGTACTGGAACGAGTGGGCGCCGTTCCACAACTCGGTGATGACGGACTTGCAGGCGTGGAGCTGCAGCTTCGTGACGCTGCTGCTGAGCTTTCGACTCAGCTTCGAGGTGGAGGTGGCAAACGAGAACCGCGCGGGGACAACCTGGCAGTTTCATGGGAGCGCCAAAATTTGTAGTGGCAATAATCCTAAAAGCAGCTCGCACCTCGAGTCTTTGGTCACGTTCGGCTACCGCGGAGAGCCGGCGCATTCCAAGCTGGACCGCGAAAAACGCATGGGCGTCGCGCCCGGTACGCCTACGCACGAAATGACCAATTTCGCGATGAGCTACCGCCTCATCCGCTGGATGTACCTGCCTGCGCTCATGGAAAGGACCGGCTTCCTGCGGGACAAAACCGGGCCCCGCGAAATGCCGACCAAGATTGATGCCCTAAAAGCGATCTACAACGAGTGGCTCGAGAAGGCGGTTTTGCACGAGGAGCTCGAGATTGAGTTGGACCTTCCGAACGACGCGGCTGCGGCCGCCGCGAGAGATCCGAAGCTTCCGATCTGCTGCTGGATGGAGCGAGAGTTACCGGGAATATTCGGGTACAAGGACAACATCTTCCATCTCAAGGCCGAAACCGTGAAGAACATCGGCAAAATCGTCTGGGCGTATAATAACGCACCGGCCGATGCTGATGCGTTCCCATCCGGAGGTTCCGGGGCCGCGAGACAAACGCACGTCGGCGCCGGCCCGTCGATGCGGTTCTACCACCAGGGAATCATGAAGAAGGGCGAGGACTTGCGGAGGCGGTATGGAGAGCAGAGAGCGCGGGGGATGGAAGGAGTAGAGCGCGCGCTCGCGAACTTCGCCTACACGGTCCGCTGCACGTTCGAGGTGCAGTTTTGTGCGTGCATCCACCTCGAGGACTTGATTCTGCAGGAGACGAGGAGTGAAGCGCTCGCTGTGCTGCCTCCCAGCAAACAGCCCAACAAGGGCCTCACGATCGGTTCGGTGGTGAAGATCCAAAATCTAAAGTCCGCCTCGGAACAGGCGTTAAACGGAAAACTCGGCTGTGTGGAAGGCAAAATCGCGGCCACGGGAAGGTGGTCGGTTGTTGTTGCGGCGAGCGGGAAGAAAACCTTGAGCATCGAGAACCTAGAGCCTGTCGGCGACGTGGCGCGGAATGCGAAGACGAATAATTCGAGCCCCGTACAACTCTCCATCGCGAGCTGCATTCCATCTCATTGCGCGCATTTGTTGAAGGGATATAACGACGCGGCGCTGTTCGATTCCATGTCATTCGGCCGGAAGACGGAAAGCTTGGACCTACTCGCTGTCGAGGCACTCACGTGGAAACTCTTGCGGCTGGTCTTAGTCGGCGGCGGTTCCCCGGGTTCAACTACCACTTCCATCTGCTCCGTCTCGCTGAAAGCGAAAACCTTCGAGAAGTTCGTCGCTCCCCTCCAATTCCGCGCCCAGAGGCTTCTCCCGCTGCTAAAACGGAGAGACCGCACGCTGCAACGCCTAACGTTTTTCCGCACGAACTGCTTGCTTGGGTTTCGGCAGATTCCAAAGACGTCTCGCTTCTGGGACTTGGAATCGGTCACACTCACAAATTTCTTTTCGGGTGGTGTCCGTCCGATGATGGACTTCAAGTTGATTGCTGAATTCGTGGCGCAACACCGCAAAGCATTTCCCGAATGCATGAAGCTAGAGGAAGTGTGCGACATACTTTGCGACTTGAAGCACTTGGTCCAGTGCTCGGAGCGGTTGAAAGTGGAATTGCAGCCGGTGTTTGGCGGGGATTTCCTTGCGAGGTTGAAGACGGCGGAGTTGAAAGCGGCGATCGCGGAAATTGGGAAGGCGATTGGATGCGGAGTTGGGGCTGGAGGGGTGGATGACGGGGTTGCGCCGGCATTTGGTGGAGAAAGCGAGATGAAGGCGGGTCGGGGGTCGTGTAAAGCCAATGGCTCATCTTTTGCGCCCCCACCTCGGATGAAGGCAAATGCGATGAACGAGGAACGTGACCCGTTGGTGCAGAAGTATTTGGAGCTGAAATGCGAAAACTCAAAATGGACAAACAAACAGCTGGCAGAGGAGATGGGAATCTCGACAGAAAAACTGAAGCGCATCGCGCGGGATGCGAAGAAGTATCTGGTTGAAAGAGGGGGATGATGGAGAGTATTCAGGGCAATGCGCTGGCTGCGTTGAACCTGCATGGTCATCAATAAAGAAAATAGGTACCGGTCACAGTCGACTTACAACCAGGCGCACGTGCACGACCTTCAGGCAACAAAAAGATGTCTGTCCTTTAAAAATCTCTGCTCTGCCGCTCATCACGCGAAAGCAATCTGGTGATGATGATGTTGAGTAAAAATTGTTTCCAAGATCAACAACGACGCAGACAACCATGAGACCGACGCGAAAATTGACAGAGCAACGATTTCCGGATCCTGTACTTCTCATCGTTCCAGATCAGCATGCGTTGTGGATGGAGGGTCGTGGAACTGGAAACATACGTAAAGTCTAACGTAACAGACAACATTGACATTCATAAGAAAGCGAACAGCCATTGCCATACGAAGATTCATTTGCCTCTTCTTCGATCCTTGGCATTTATTGGCGATTCCATTGATTTCGTATCCGCACGCAGAGCACAAAGAATCATGCCATTCTACCACGCGACTGCCGCACGCAACCAGCGCAGCATCGAGAAACATGGTTTTCGGCCGGGTGCTGGGGGATATGACGGCCCCGGCATCTACTTCTGCAAGCGTCCGGAGGCCGCAATCAATCGCGCACGGATTTCTCCCATCGACGGCGACGTCGTCGTTTTCGAGTGCATGATACCGAGCTTCGCAGTTTCAAACGTCAATAACCAAGACAATTGGAAGGTCGAGAATCGCCACAGCGACCAAATCGAGATCGTGCGCGCGCACCAGTACGGCGCATATACCGTGGCTGCCATCAAGAACAGGAGCTGGAAGGTCGAGATGAACCGCAACTACAACAGCGAGGGGGAGGAAAGCGCGCTGGACAGATTTGTGCGGGACTGGGGGAAAATCGTCATGGTTGGCCTTGCATTTTTTGCTGTGGTCAGCTTGATTCCTTAAAGTAACTACAGTAGCAATAGCAATGCATAAGCATATGTGTATTGCTGAATCAGCATACCGATCCACGCGCTCGTCCCGTTTATGTTCTGCGTCCTCCTTTTTGCCTTGTGCATGCTCTTCCTATAAAAAAAAAAAACAAGAAGTTGATGTTGATGAGGACCTAGGTTTTACTTTACTTCACGTAAACTTCAGAATCACTAAACTTTAAAAGCCGATGAACTTTTGCTTTACTAAACTTAGGATCCACCGTGAGGACCGTCCGAGACGAACCAGAGGAGTAACCATTGGAACACTTTTTGGGATTACTTCGGTTTGGAACACAAAACGCATAGGCTCTACTGCCGAGTGCAGCTCATCCCTTCCAAAAGAACCAGCCGAAACCCTCATTACCGAACGAGCTGTTTTGTGAACAGCATCCAGCAGTGAATTGGAACTGAAGTCAGTGTGCTGTGCGCGCAAGTCGTCGAAGGAACACGGCCGCGTGTCTCCGTGACGCCACACGAACAAGGCCGAGCACTCGTAACGATTCCGAGATGTCGTATAAGTTCATCCTCGTCTATGTGTCAGTGTCTGTGTCATAAGTGTCTTTACTACATCATCATGATCATGTTTATTCTGACGGTGATGAACAAGGTCCTCTCGTGCTCTTCGTGCTCGTGCTGATGAACGGCCAGCAGTACCTTCACCACTTAGTAATCCTGCACCTACACGTACTACGTACTTGTACAAGAAATATAGCGCATCGTTTGACGGCTCCTTACTCGATCCCGATCGATCCGCACGACGTGCTGCTTGACGCACCATTGCACTACTTCGATGGTCCCCATCCAAGATGAATCAATCGCTGCAATCTTGTCAACCATTCATAGTCGGGCAGCTTGTGCTTGTGCCAGCAGGCCTAATATCTCTAACACTGGACTTGCAACAAGTTTTAGCGCTGCTCCACGTAGACTCGGACACGCTCGTAGGCTTTAGTCGCCATACTTTTTTAGATGCAACGAACAGGCATTCATTCTTGTAGCGTAAGGAATCAACTCAACAAGGCTAAGGCACAGGCACAATGCGCACACTAATTTTTCGCGACGTGGACGTGGATGAGAATTTCTGAAAGAGAACAGACTCATTGATTGGTACGCGTACGTAGCTAGCACTTGACAAAGAACTGGAGCCAAAACCACAGATGACCACCGCCACTCACTTTGAGGTTGACCATCGGTCCAAAAACCAGCTTCGCCAGCATCAGCATGGCTTCTTTGGTTGAGTTGTCGTCCCCTCGCAGGGGACTCCGCTACGTCCATTCTGCGTACGACCTCCTTTCGGTCCAGTTGCCGGATGATTCGCTCGCTGCGGAATCGGAGACCTTCGAGCTGCGTTTCGCGCAACTCCGCACCTTCAGCGTGGCGATCGCCCGCGCTTTGCGGGACGTGAAACTGAGTAGACAAGCACAAGTGAAAGCAAGTAGCGCGAATGAAAATGATAATGTTAATGAGAGTGAGAGGACCTGCTCCGCCAGCACGAGCAGCAGAACATCATCAACATCACCTGCGTCGCCGTTATTTGTGTTCGGCATCGACGTTCCGCGCGACTCGGCGTTGTTTCTGCCTGTCTTTGTGGCTGTGAGCCGGGTGGCGGGGGCGGCTTGTGCGTTTTTTGTGCCGGAGGAGTCGGAAAAGGCGTGGGACAAGGAACGAACGATGTACCGGCGGAGGAACGCGCAAGTCCGAAGTCTGTGCGATTTTGTGGTGTCGCAGTCGTGGCTGCTCGCGTCAGGGACAGGGCTTTTTAGGCCGCGGCATGAAGAAGACCCAGGAGACAATGAGAATGATCATGATGTGGTTGTGGGTATGGGCCGGCGCGGGGGATTTCCCTATGAACTTCTGGAGCCGGCAGCGGAAGTAGATGCGGCCCACGTTGGAGAAAGATTAAATCTTTTTAACGACAACTCTGCCCGTGAAGACGATGAAGACATCAGGCTGAGGTCCGACGTGTCTGACGCTGGGCGGCCCAGTAGTCGCGACATCTTTCTGCTTCTGTACACGGGCGGCACGGTGAAGGAGAAGGTGGCCGCCGTCACCCACGAGATGTTTCTTCACGAGGTGGACAACTACTCAAAAATCGTGGCACCGAAGATGCTAATATCGTCCTCCACAAAGAGGACAAACAAGGTTTGCTGCAACACCTCGCTGTATTGGGCCGCGTCCACGATCGGGCAGGTGTCGATCGCGTGCGCGTTGAAGTGCGGGGTCTTTTTCACGCCCGACTTCGCGGACCTGGAGGAGCAACGAGACCTCATCCGCAAGCACAACTGCAACATTCTCGGGCTGGCGCCGACCGTGCTGCGGCACTTGAATCTCGATCCGGGTGTAGACTTTTGCTTTTCAGGTGTGGAGGACCCATGGATCGAGGCGACGACAGCAAATTCTGCTTCATCTGGTGTCACGACTTTGCATGGTGCGATGTCTGCGTCAAGCTCTGTTTCCAGCAGTAGAGCGTGGGGGGGCGTGGAGCTGATCTTCACGTGGGGTGAGAAGCTACCCAGCCACCTGGCGGAGAAATTCCGCGGGAAATGCTTTGTGCGGGAACTGCTGATCGCGACGGAGTACTGGCTCTGCCTTTGGAAAGACCCTTTTGATGCTTTTCCGCGGCAGGGAGGCGATGATGTCGCGGACTGCTTCCGAAAAGTGGACGAGGAGCTGGACATCCGCGTGGTCCAACCGCCACACCCAAGCGCAGAAGCTCGGGAGGAAGCAACTCCTGAAGCTCGGGATGAATTTCCTGAAGTCGGCATTCTGCACTTCGCGGGCGCGTTTGTGACCCCCGGGTACTTCGATGTGGAATCGCGAAAACTAGTCCCGCTAGGCGCCGAAACCGTTATCGACGGCAAGCGCTACTTCAACACCTCGGACCGGGTGGAAGTAAAAAGGCTAAAGTCTTCTTCTTCTTCTCCTGCAACAAGTGCCGCGGTGGACCACTACACCACTAGGAACACAACTACCGCTTTTAAGTTCCTCGGGCGCAGCGACTTGCGCGTGAAGATCAATGGCGAGATGGTCGATTTGGGGCAGGTGAAGGAAAACATCGTCGGACTGCATCTAGGGACGGACGCGGAGACGGTCACCATCGAGGCGGAGATCCTCCACTGCACGGAGGCGAGCTGGCAGAAGCACCCCAACATGTACCTGTTTTTCGTGGCGTGTTTGTTTTCACCTTCCTCGGGGGGAAAAGAAAAAGACAATGACAAAGCAGAAAAAGGTGAAGACCGGAAGACGCAGCTCGCCCAGCGGTTCGTGTTGGAAGTGAAGAAGCTGGTACCGGTCGCCCCGCAGATTAAGATTCACTTCGTGGACAGGCTCCCGAGGCACCCGGTGACGGGGAAAGTGGACCGCAAGAACCTTGCGGAGACGTGGAATGCGGCGGCGTTTGGCTTCCCGGCACAGGACGCCAGAAGAAGGCTGACGAACAATCATACGGAAAAAATGGCGCAAAAGGATCGCCTCCCCCACGCCGAAGGACCGGGAGGACCTTGGAACGAGGGGCCCCCCACGACTGCAGAGTCAGAGGGGCTCCTGCCACCTGCAGCACCTGCTGATGACGGATGCCAATCGAGACCGGCAGGTGAATTGAAGGACGAGGACAGCGACATCAACCACAAAAGTGTCCCCCAAATTGCTGTGTTAAATGAGTCGTCCTTTTTCGTTTGCGTTCTGCGAGACGTGTCTTCGCGGCTCCGGTGCTTTCACACCTACGCATTTGAATTGCTGCCGGATCCGGCGTGGCACTACCAGCACCAGAAATCCCGGCACAACGCGGACGTCGAGCACTACAACTCGGAAACGCCACCAGAGGTCCCGGACCTCGTAGAGATGCTGTTTCCACCGAGTCGGCAGATGTTGACACGCAATGTTCCTAAGCACGTCGACGAGTCCTACGAGTCCTACGAGGACCGCCTTTTCGCTGCGCACGACGATTTTTCGGTCCCACCCGCGGCCGAGTCGACTCCCGGGCATTTGATCGTCCAGGACCAGGCGAGGGTGCTCTGGCTTTCGCGAATGTACGCGGCGGCGCGGGTGGTTTTTGCCAATTTTCTGCTCTTGAACGGAATCACGGTGCTGGTGAACCGCGTCGTGTTTTCCGGAAAAACAGGATTCGGTGTACACCTGTTTGTATTCGGTGTGCTTTTCGTGCACGTGGCGTTTTGCGGGGCGGCCCTGATCCAGCTGCTGCAGTTCCGCACGAGCCGGTCGCGGACGAGCCTGAGTCACGGGTTCTGGCGCCAGAGGTTCGACGTCCTAAGGGAATGGGTGCGGGACGATTACGCTGATCAGCAACCGGTAGTGAGGCGAGGCTCTGTATTTGATGAAGGCTTAGGGTAAGTATCTGGTCTTGATAACTGCAGAGCCAAGCAGGCGGAGGAGAGAGACAGGCGCATCTGAGCCTGACTGGAGGACTTTCATCCCGCCTATTCCTGGGGAGGCGTCAGGACCTTTCTCTACTCCCTTTGGATATTTACATTTGCCGCATATTTGAACCATACTAGATTATTTGAACGAAATCGAAACAAATGAAATGAGTCCAAAAATCGGGCACCTGTAGGAAGCCAGTTTCTAGGGGCGTTTGGTGGAAAGAGTGCGAGGCCAAAGTAGGTGCGCCCTCGGCTCCTGTTTGTGGTCTGATAGATTTTGTCGGAGTTGTAGTTGCCGAAGCCTTCCACAAGCTCCGAAAACGGGAGCAGCCAGCTGCCTCGCCTCGCTACCGGCTGCGGCCCTTTGTAAGACAAGGCGTGTCGCGAAACGCTGCTGAACGAGTATGGCGTGGTTCTCTTTCTCCTCCTGGCCGCTGTGGGTGCGGCCGCGTGGGAACAGGAAAGCGAGTTCCTGCTGCGTCGGGAGGCGATGCCGATGACGTATGCGTACTATAGTACGCGGGACGAGACGAACACGACGGACATCGCTGCTTCTATTGCGGGTCGTGCAGAAGATCAACAGGAACAGATTCACACCCTCCTCCCCAGCATTCCCCAAGAGCTTGACGGCCTCTCCTCCCCGCTCCTGCTCCTGCAAGCAGTTTTCATCTCGGCCAGAACCGCCTCCCCAGAGCACATCTGCTCCACGATCGCTGCCTGGACGGTCCAAACAGTCGCTTTGAATATCTTCCTCTTCCTTTTGAAAATGCTCCTCTTCTCGGTGAAGCTCCTGCCGCTCCTCCTAGGCGTGGCCGGCGCGGCCGCCCACTGCTACTTCGAGCCCACGCGGCTGCTGTTTTGGCCGGTGGTTTGGTGGGAGATGCTGGGCTACCGCATCGTGGCGCCCGGGTGCGACGCCTGCGCCTGGCGGCTGGAGGCCTGCTACCTCTTCGAGATGCTTCGGGATGATTTCACGTTGTGGAAATACTACTCTGCTCTCTTGCGGCCGAAGGAAATTAGAGGAGGAGTAGACGAGGTGGTGGAAAAAGCGGGCGCTGCCGTGGACGACGGAGAGGGGGATGAAAATATCACTCGCGCGGAAATCAAGGCTGGAACCGGGCCGCCGCACAGCAGCACCTCAGGGGCTCCTGCTCACGCGCTCCAGATCCACCAGGAAGGCGAAGGCCAAGAGCCTGATATTAATTCCGTCGAGGAACAACAGGAACCCAGGAAGCCGGCCGAGGGAACTACACACCATCAACACGAAGCTGAAAAAGTAGTCCCCCGGACAATTCCCCAGCACGAGCGGAAGTGTAGTTCTCCTGAGTGCGAGAACTTCCAGTACAAGGACCGGTTCTGGGACGTCTACGAGCAAGTTCCGGACGCGATCCTGGACGACTACACAGTGGACTTCGATTCTTCACGAACTTCAGATCATCAGAACAACCGCGGCCTCTGTGTCTCGTGCTGCGCAAAAAAGAGAGCCGAGTACCTCCGGAAGTGCAGAAGGACGTGCGACCGATGGAAGCTGGAGGTGGCGCGGCAATGCTCCGATTCCCAACTTCTACCGGGTAGTTCTTCTTCTTCTACTGGCGGAGCGTCGTCCTCCTCGACGCTGAGGCTTGCGAGTTTGCAGTTGGTGAACGGGACGTATCTCCCTGCCAGTGTGTTCGTACACGATCAAGAACCTCTTCGAGACGATCAAGAAGAAGACGACGTCGACGCTGCGTACTGGTCGCGTATCGGAACTCCGCCCGAGCCGTACGTGTACAGCGAAGACGAGGAGGACGACCGCTTCGAGCTCCCCGAACTGAGGATCGAAGAACAGGGATATGTTGCAAAAATGCTCATGCGGCTGTTTGGGAGCGGCGCTCCTTCATCAACAGCTGCGGTTGCGCCGGAGGACAACGACTATAGTTTCCGTGGTCTCCTCGACGGAAGTAGTTCCGGAGGTTCTTCTGCATATTCGCCTCCGACCGGCACGGGGGCGGGGGGAAAAAAGAATGAACGTCTTCGCGCACGACATGGAGGAGACGGCCTCCGCAAGAGCTGCTGGAAAGCCGTTGCCTTTCTCCCACAGCTCTTCGCGTCCTCCGTCAGAACGTTCGTGCGGCGTGAAAACTTTTGGAGGGTGGCGCGAGAGACTGCGTGGTTTGTTTTGGTGGCGTTGCCGTGCACCGTTTCGCTTGTTGTGATCGTCGTGGTGCCGATTATCGTGTGCGTGCTTCTTCACGCCACGGCACGCGAGCTGGAGCTGCGGCACTCTGCCGCCTTTGCTCGCCTTTCGCGGTTCGTCCGTGACGCGCTTACGGAGTGCGAAGCCTTTCTCCGAGCGGAATTCGCAGAGGCCTGCGGCGTGGTGAAAAATTCCAATTCGTGGCGCAGCACCTCCACCAAGGGAGATGAGCAGGGGGCTCTACTTCCTCTTGTGACACAGTACTTGAAAGGAGCTGGTGCTGGGGGATCAAGAAGAAGCGGACGTCATGCTCCGAAGCAAACGGCGACAGAGGACACCCCGGCGAGACGAGAACCTCCTCCTCGTCTACCCGGTTCTGCGCACGGGCACAAGTGGGACGACGTCGAGAACAAGCGTGAGACCTTGCTGCAGGAAAAGACGCCAGCGCGTCTGGGACAGGACCAGCAGTCTGCGAGTCGCTCAGCATCAGCTGAAAAGGCCGGCGCGGAGGCGAAACTACCAGAGCCACAAGAAGATGAAAAGGACGGCGGAGAAGCTGCTTCTCACGTCGAGAAAACATCACAAGAAGTCGAGCAGAACTCGCGCCGGAAGCACAGCGACAGCGGTTGGGAATGGTACTGGGACTACGACAAAAACGCTTGGTACCACCGGGACTGGCGCGACGCTAGCGACGGTTCCCGACTGAAATCGCGGCCGACGAAGCCGAAGGCGAAGGACGAGCCGACGAAAGATACTTGCATGCTCGAGAATCAGATGAGCGACGAGCAGATGCGAAAAATCTTCGACGAGTGGTGGTTCGAATTCCACGGCAGCGACATCATGCAAATCGACGAGCAGCTGGTGAGCGCGTTCCTCCTCGCAGGAGCGACAACGTCAACATCTTCAAATGATCTACCAGACTCAACAGCTTCCCCGCGCACACCCTTGCGCAACACCTTCGTCACGCAACTGCTCACGCAGCTCCTGTCGCTCGACGAAGTTTTCGAGGAAACGCGGCTCGACGGGCTTTTGGACAGTTTGCTGGTCATGTCCCTCGCATCCCGCATCAAGCTCGACGCGAACAAAAAGATCTCCGCCCAACGGCTCCTCAACCTACGCTTCGCGCGAGACTTGGCCGAGGAAATAGAGAAGGCACCGGAGGTGGAGGTCCTAGAAGAGGATGTTCAACAGGTACAAGTAGAACAAGAGCAAGACAGCTCCAAAGAAAGCAACTCCTCCCAGCTGGAAAAAAGTCCTCCCATCCTGAAGAGGCGTTCGTGGTGGTTCGTGCCGCCGCACCACCGGCCCATGGGCTCCTGGACCATGTGCGTGTACGGGAACCGCTTCGACAAAGAGAGGCTGGGGGTTGCGTTAAACAGGCTTGTCGACCGGCACGAGACGCTGCGGTCTGGGTATGATGAGAACATGCGGCTACTGGACTACCTCAACGAGACGAGCGTGCTCACCGCACTCACGTTTCCCCACCTCGAATCCCTGTTGCCGAGTTCCACCCACTACGTAGCCGCGCTGTTGCGGGCGGTGAGCACGGCCGCGTGGCAGCAGTGCTGGCCGCGGATGGGGATTTATGCGGGGAAGAAAGAGATGTACGACGATGTTACATGCTCGGAGCAGTTCGATCGCTCCGAACTGCGCTGGAAGTACGACGTTGCGGCGAGGCTTAAAAAACTCACCGAAGGAGGTCGTGGCTGTGCATCCACTAGAACTTCTTCTCGTCCTCCCGCAACTGCTGCGAATGTTGAAAATGGAAATGCTCAACCGCACAGCCTGCCTCCGATAGTGGACATATTGCATACGGAGGACTTCATGAAGATTCGCGACCGGCTGAACGGCGTGGAGGACGGGCGACTGGTCCAGGTGAACGTGTCTGAGTTCACCGCGGAACTGGAGGACACGGCCTGGCTCTTCGTCACCGGCGACAACAAAGGCGGCCTCTGCGCGGTGCTGTGGGACGAGTCTGCTGGGATGAACAATGAGGTGGAAAATCATCTTCACCTTGAAGGTGAACGTACTAAAGGGAAGCTGTTTTTTATAGAGAGACCAGATGGTAAGTGGGAAGGTGGTAAGTGAAATCTTTTGGGCGCTTTTTGGGGTCCCCTGTAAAAAGAAGAGGGCGCGCGCGGCTTCCTGCGGTAGGCGGGCCTGGCATTTGCACCGTTGCGCCCTACAGCTGACACCAGGAGGAGAGCGCCAGCACCCTTTGCGCCCTCTATTGCTTTTCTTTCAGACAGGCTGCATCACCACGCTAGCCCGTACCTTGCCGTGACCTTCTCGCTCTCCTTGTGCCTCCCCATAGCTCTAGTGCCCTCTG
>RXOD01005787.1:0-12490 GCA_005223375.1 Amoebophrya sp. AT5.2
GCCAACTGGGCGACTCTTTCTTCCTTCTGCGTTCCCCTCCTCCTTTCTCCTCCTTGCTTCGCTTGTCTTTGCCTTCTCGCCTTTCTCTGGCCGCCTCTCATCTTATGGGCTTGCTCCGTGTGCTCGTGGTCCGCAACGCGGATTCGCGTTACGGGATAAATATAGATACCGTGGTAAAGCTAATCCGCTTTTCCCTTAACGAACCTGAATGAATTTTTTCCTTCCTTTGTCAATCCATTTTCACCACGACACCAGGCGAGACGAGCGGCCAGCAGCCTCCTGCGCCTGGCAGGGGGTTATCGGGCGGCAACGTCCTGAGCATGATCGGGAGGAAACTTTCGAGCACAAACCTCGCAGCCGTTCTCGACCGCAAGTCCGCCCAGTCCAAGTTCTTCGAATCCATCCAGCAGTCCTCGGGCGCTGGTGGAGATGGAGGTGGCCAACCGGCGAACACGAAGGTAGTTCCGAGCACGAAACACGACATACACGCGTTCCCGGAAGCCAACGACCACGGCTACTTTCTCTTCGACCACACGAAGAGGCTTCGCGCGGGGGAGATTCTGCAGACCGAGGTTCCGGAGGTGTTGAAAAAGCAGGACGTGCTGCGCGATTGCAAGTTCTTGCTTCACACACACCTGCCGCGTTTTTTCATCGGCGCGGACGAGTTGGCGCGACTGAAACGTACCCAGAGCGAGGAGCGGATCTACGCGCGCATGATCCAGCACTCGGCGCAAGACTTCTGCGACAGCGTGGAGGAAGCGAAACTAGCGGTGCGGAAAGTGTGGCGCGCGGCAATTCTACATTCGATTTTAGATAGCGACAAGCGGGAGGCGGGTGGGATGGGTGCGGTTGGGGCGGTGGTGGCGAACGCGTACGCGACAAGCAAGCTCAAGCTGTCGGGACAGGTGAAACATTTGAGAATCGGAGCGCCGGCTTTGGGCTGTGGAGCGAGAAAATTCGACTGCGACGTGGCAGCGGCACACGCATTGGCCGGGCTTTGGGACGTGTGGCGGGAAGCGCGAAGTGGAGGCGCGGCCGCGAAGACGGCGGCGGACGCGGAGGCGGAGGGTGGAAACGGGGGAAACGGAGCTGGAGGAAGCTCCTCATCTTCCAGTAGCAGCGCCACCGCTGCGAACAAGATCGTGACGCTTGAAATTTCGTTCCTGGAGCGGGATCGCTTCGTGTTTCTGGTGTGGCGGGGCATGGCAGAAACAGCCTTGCGCAGGATCTCAAAAGCTGCGTATTTGCGGGCACTGGGGAACAAAAACGGACTATGTGGCTGTTGCTAGAAGACGTGTGAAGGTACTAACGTCTACTGAGAAACAGGAATCATTGTGCATGTGCAAACAAGAGCTTTACTCAAACTTCACGATTGACGCGCGACGAACCTTAAGAGTTGCACGTAGGAGGTACTACGATGTCGCGTTTTGCACCTTCATCTTCATCTACATTTCGTTCCTTTATCCTGCTTGCTAGGGAAAAACTTAAACTTTTGGCCTCAGGAAGCACGAGCAGCACGTTCTTCCAGGACTTGCGACATAATTCTGGTTTTGCTACGTCCGATCCGCTTTGGAATTGGATTTGGAGGTCTGCACCTCTATCTGTTTCGGTCCTCCACGTCGGTCCTCTCGCCGAAAGTCTTGGTTTCTATTTTAAAAAATAATGTAAATCTAACTGCAGTTGGTGGACGCGTGGACAGACTTGTTGAATCAACGAGCCAACCGCTCATGTAGATGTCGCGCATACTTCCAGCTTGGACCACCTTCACAGCGAACTGCGAGTAAGGAATCGAGTTCATTGGCATTGCGCAATCGCAATGAATCGCATCCATCGTCATCGATCGTGTCGCTATCGTTCGAGAGAACAGAGATCCGTCACGGTGTTGGTCTTGGTTTCTGTAATTGTCATGCTAAAAAACTAAAGCCAGACTCACAATTGAGAGAGCATGCTCGCCTTCGCACTCGATCCTTCGGTCGTCGTGGTTCGCGTACGTGATTCGTCTTGATGTCTTTCGCCCCGTGCTCGAGCTCGTGGTCGCGATCGCCCTATCTCGTGCGAAGCGCGTGTGCGTCTTCCTCTGTACCATGTCGCGTCGTGATGTGATGTTGAAGAAAACGTAAACGTAAACAGCATGATCTTCGAGATAGGGGGTGGTTCTTCAACTTCATGATGATCGAAAAACAAAAATGTGAGGTATATGACCACGTTCATCTTCCTCTAGTCTATCGCTAGCTGTAGCTCTCCGCCTGCTCGTGGCACGGCCGTCGCAACGAAGAAGGATGAATTTTTTGTCCACGCTCGCTGGCGCGGCCGCTTCTTCGCAGCTGTCGCCGGAGCAGCAGCTCCTGGCGGACATGGAGAGCGCTGACGAGGAGGAGGACACGGATGCGGAAGAGCGGCGAAGGGACGACGCCGTCGGGCCTCACCTTCCGAAGCACCGCGAGCGCCTCAAGGCGGGTAGGACTGACAACGACGAGGACGCGGAAGCGCGGGCGAAAACGGAGGAGCAGCGGGAGCAGATCCGCGCTTTGGAGCAGACCTACTATCGCCGGGACGAGATCTTCACGAAGGGGCGGAAGGATTCGAATTTGGCGGCGCCGCTTTCGGGCCCGCAGTTCGAGGCGGAGTTCGAGATCGATTTGGAGGAGGATGGGGAGGGGTTGCGACGTGGAAAGAAGGACGCAATCGCCCCTGAGGACATGTACCCGAAGATCCGGAAGTTCTTCGAGCTCCAGGAGCAGGCGACACACTTCAAAAGCCAGGGGCTGGACCCGGTTACCGGTCGCCCGGTGCTGAAAATCGTGGGGGGTACTAACGAAAACGATGAGCGGACGTCGGCGAATTGGGCCATGAAACTGGGGGACAGCGCGATGCTGGGGAGCGGGGGCGGGGTAGGCGCGGACGAGGTGTATCAGGTGAAATCGCCGCAGCAGAGGCTCCACGAACTGAACAACGCGATGCGGAAGCACGACGCCCACCTCAAAACGCAGAACGACCTGCTGCTCAAAGTGCCAGATCTAGTGGAGCAGCTGGACTGGTAATGCCTAATGACTCACTTTGTTGATCATGGTTCTTACTTTTGTTCCGTTTCTTTTTTTTAAACTTTGATGTTCTACTTGTTACTGTCAGCAAAGAAAGTAAAAACTGAACATCGGCTGAGGTGGGAGCGCGAGCGTGCCGGGAAGTTCGTTCCGGTGACGTCTCTCGCCGACCGGATCACCGCCATCCCGTACGCGAACGTGCTGCAGAGAATCACGCCGCCAGCCTTCGAGAGCCTTCCCTTCCCACAGCGCGGCGTGCCTGGCGTGCTGCCACCCCGCGCGAAAAACCTCGGCGACCCCAACCGCAACGACCCGAAGTTCCGCAACCGGTCCACGCTGACCGATGTTCTTCAACGGGACCGCAACGCCTACTCCACCATGTCTTCGATAAACCCCAAGCCGAACCTGCTCATGAGCGATCTCGCGCTGATCCGGTACCTGCAACGGAGGAAACAAAAGCAGCAGTTCGGGCGGGAATTCCGCGACACGCCGGTGCCCCGGGAGATGCTGTTTCGGAAGGACGGCGTGGACATGTCGGTCCACACGTTGAAAACGGCCGGGCATCGTCTGAAGAAGGACTTTGACGAGATCCACGCGAGGATGCAGCGGGTGATCGAACGGGGCAAAGTGGAGGAGGCGTTCCGCAAGGGCGCCATCACGCACTCCATGCTCGCGGAATTCGACGCGCAGCAGGACCTGCTGACCGAGCAAACCAGGATCCGCTCCGAGCTGGAGCTGCAGAAACTGCAAGAGATCGAGTCCCAGTACTGGGCGCTGCGCAAGAACAAGCTGGAGCACTACACGCGTGTGTATCACTTGGCCGATATCGGGGACGACTTGCGCGACCTGCTGAAGAAGATGAAGTTCGTGAAGGACTACGTGCCAGATGGGAGGGAGCTGATGCTGATGCGGATCCTGTCCGAAGAGTCGCACGTGGACGACATCGTCCTGGACGAGGAAATGCGCAAGGCCTTCATGTTCTACATCAAGCGGGCGCGGGAGGTGGGGAACGGAAACGCGTTGATCAATTTCGACGTCGAGGCGGCGGCCTTCGTGGAGGAGGAAGCGGAAGGGCTGATGCGGAGCTTCGGGGGGATGTTGGGTTCCCTGGGCGAAATGGCGGGGGTGGATGTCGATGTGGCGGGAGGGATGGCGCAATTGGGCATCGAGCCCGACGACCCTACGGCGGAGGACAACCTGAAGAAGCCGAAAAACGTCACGTTCCTCCTGAACACAGCGGACGTGAAAGCGGGTACTGTCGGTGGATCTGCAAGAGCTGCTGCTTTGGGAGAATCCTCAGCCTCACAGATCACAGCAGACGAGGCTAACGCTAACATGGCAGGGAAGACAGACATGGCGACGATGATGGGCGCGATGAAAATGACGGGCGCGCAACTGCAGGGCGGGCCAAAAGCTGCCTTCAAGGAGCGCGGCGGCGGATCTCCCCCAGGCGCCGCGGTCGACAACGAGGCCTCGCAGACGCAATTCAACCGGTCCGGCACATTCGCTGACGAGGTGTGGGCGGAACCGGCGATGGACCTGGACGAGACCACTGTTGGTGAGCATCATCAGACAACACAGCAGGTTCCATACGACTTCCGCATGAACGACGCGCTGTATGAGTACCTCGGTGTAGAACGGGCGCAGGAGATTCTGCAAGCGGAGCACGGGTTCCACCGCCCGACTTCGCCACAGCCGGGCCACGACTTCAGGCCGTCACAGGCGGGTATGCGCGAGCGATGGGCGCTTGCAGGAGGTGGAGGCCGAGAAGGAGTAAGCCTTAACGTAGTTGGTCCACCGACTGGGCCCCCTGCGGCTAGTACGGGGATGAACGGCGCGCAACAGACCGCAGCAGGACCTTCTGGTTCTGGTTCTGCTCCGCAGGCGCTAGATGAAGCAACTCCAGCAGCAGGAGCAGCGGCGTCCCCCCACCTGCTGGGTTCGATCGCCACCGACGCACGGCTTATGCACGAAGTTGGCTTCGGGTGGGTGTACCAGCCCTTTACCGAGGCGGACGCCAAGAACCTCGCCGACCAGAAGGTGTTTCCCGGAAGCAAGAAGATGGGCCCGTTTTGCGGCTTCACACTGGACTGGAGCCAGTTTCCCAACGTCCGCGTCAAGGAGGTGTGGCCCACCAAAACGAAATGGAACCAGTACGTGTTTCAGAAAGTCCAGGTGAACGACCGGTTGTTGTTCGTGAACGAAGAACCGATAGAGAACGTGCGCAACTGGCCGGGATTGGACCCGGACGACGCTGTGCTCCTGAAGATGCTGGGAAAGCACTACGCGGTGGGGGCTGCAGATCCCGCGAGTGGCGGTGGGGGCGCTGCTGGGAACAACTACAACGATGCGTTCCTGACGCAGCTACAGGGCCTGCTTCCGGACTATCATGGGGTGCTGTCGCGTGGTGGAGGTGGTGCAGCAGCTGCGGGGGGGAAAAACGATCCGAAGAAGCCGCCGCCAGTTGTCGGGTCATTCGAGTTTCTTTCCCGGGGGGAAGAGGCACAGTTTCTGCCGATTCTGTGTCCGGCGGAGGAGGCGGGCTTCGGGTTCGAAGTGCAGGAGCAGACGGTCGAGGACGGAACAGCGAAGGACGTACGATCGAAGCGCCTGATCGCGAACTACGTCAGCGGTAGCGGAAAAGCGAAAGAAGTCGACATCGAAAACACTCAGGATGCTTCCGGATTCCTGGGCGCTGGCGGAACCACGGGTGGTCGTGATTCGAGATCAGTTGCAGCTATTGCTAATCCGTCCGCACTGAATTACGTCGACATGCTGACACCCCCACAAGGTGGTGATGCCACCGACCTCGGGGCGGCCGCAGCTCTCGAGAAGCAAAAAGTCTTCACCACCAGAGTGATTCTCGCCTACATCCACCCCGGCTCGTGGGCAGAACGCACCGGACTGCAGGTCGGCGACGAGCTGCTTTCGCTCAACGGAAGAAAACTCCCCTACCCTGGGTATCTCATTGATGTGAAGCGCAAGCAGAACCAAAACCAGTACCAGTTTCCAGCTGGTGCTGCAGCCAACCACGGAACCTCAACGCCCCTCCTGTTCCGGCGCAGACCTAGAGACGACCAGCAGGGGTTTCCGAGCTTCTTGCCGGTCCAAGCGGAAGAGAAGATGAACTACGAACACTTCAAATTGCCGCTCGTGTGGACGGATCCAAAAGCGAACAAGAAGTACCGGGAGGAGCACGCGAACCTGGATCGCCACGCCGTCGAGCGACAAGAAGAGGACGGCGTCGAGGACAAGAAGGGCGCCAAAGGCGGCGACAAGGACAAGAGGAAGAAGAAGGCGGCCGATGCGGGGGGCAAAAAGGATAAGGACAAGAAGGCTGGTGGAGGAGCGGGCGGAGACGCCCCCGCCTCGACCGCCAAAGCCTCCAAGAAGGGCGGCCCGCTCGTCCGCGACGGGCCCATCCCGTCGTCGGCCGCGCCGTACCTGCTTGCCTACCTGCCCAACGCGAAGGACATCAAGACTGCGGGGCTGACCGGGTGGAGCCAGTCCTCGCTGGATGCGGAGTACCTGATGGACACCTCCATTCCCGCGAAGGAGCGCATGATGGGGCTGTTCGGCTTCAACCTCGACTACTCGCAGTTCCCGGTGCTGCGGGTTTCCAAGGTCTCCGACGAGGACGAGAAGGGCAACGAATCCCGGGCGCGGAAGGCGAAGCTGAGCGTGGGCGACATTTTGCTCACGCTGGGGAAGGACAAGGACGACCGCATCCAGAACCTGTCGAAGCTGGAGGGCGCGGAGGAAGACCCCGACGCCGCGATCCTTAACGAAATCATCAAGCGGGGGAAGGCGAAGCAGAAGGTGCTGGCCATCTTCATGTTCTGTCGGAAACCGGACATGTACCTGCAGGTAAAGGCGAAGCCCGGCGAGCAGGGCGGGTTCGGGCTCACGATCAACACGACGGAGAAGGACAAGCCGCTGGGGCTGATCACGGCGGTGAAGGACTCGGGGTGGTGCGCGGAGATGGAGGCGAGCGGCGTGATCGAAGTCGGAAAAACAATCCTGGCCGCGCTCGGGGACGGCACGCTGAGCGACAGCTCGTCGCGGAAGGAGAAGCTGCTGCAGACGCTGCACACGAGCCAAAACGTGAACCAGTTTCTGCTGCGGAACGCGGACGGGAGCGCGTTCTCGTCGGAAAGCCGGAAGAAGGCCGAGGTCGACGTGCGGCGAACGCTGGGTGCGGAGAAGGCTTCCGGGGACGGCGCCGCGGCTGGGGAGGGACAGGCGGCAGGCAAACCCAGTAAGCCCGCTGTGGAGATTCCCTTCCTGTACCAGTACCTCGGCGGTATGAAGGACCTCAAGGCCGCGGGCGTCATAGGTTGGGTCCAGAATTCGCTGGACGAGTACGTTTTGAAGGACGTCAGCAAGCCGGCGAGCGAGCGGTTTGCCGAGCTCTTCGGGCTCCGGCTGAACTTTGCCAACTACCCGACCATCCGCGTCACCGACGTGATCGAAAAAGACGCGAAGGGCGACAAGACCCGCGCGCAGAAGAACGGGGTGGAGATGGGCGACCGCCTGCTGGTTGTTGCCGGCATGAACGACCGCGCGACCTCGATCGCGCGGTGGCCCGGGGACTCGCCAGAGGACGCCATTCTGAAGAAGATCGCGGAGAAGGTGGCGAAAGGCGAAAAGCCGGTGGCGGCGTTCGCCTTCCTGCGGAAGGTGAAGGAGAACCAGTACGTACAGCTGCTGATCGACTCCACGGTGCCGAAGAACAACGATCTGGGGCTGGACATCGAGGACGGGACAGGAAAAGTTTTGGACGTGGCCCCGAACAGCTGGGGGATGAAGAAGGGGATCCAGGAGGACTACATCCTACCGATCGTGGACATGTTCGTGACGGCAAAGAAGACGGCGGAGGCGAAGGAGGCACTGAAGAACAAGCGTCCGCTTCTGATTCTCGTGCGCTCGCTCACGGGTTTACCCGGCGAGATTCGCGAATCCGAGCCGAATCTGCAGCGAAAACTCCCAGACGCGTGGCTGGTCCGCGGGTTCGGGGCCAAGGCCGCGCTCAAGTACCCAGAGCCGGAGTCGTTTTTTGCCGATGCCAATCTTCACGGAGCAGAAGCGCCGCGTGGTCTGATGGCATCCACATTCTCGTCAAGGTCTAAGAGTAGAGATGGCTCACGCTCACTGCTGTCGCAGAGTGTTCGCAGCGTCCTGTTCGAAGGCAGGCATCGCAGTTCGCAGCCCCCACAAGCAGCACCAGACGAGAGAAGTAGAAGTACCCCCACACCGACACCCGCCCCTGCTCCTTCGCCGGAATTCTGTCTCCAGTACCTCGCGCGGACCACCGACCCCGAGATCAGAACCGATCTGCTCGTTACGTTTTCGCGTCCGCTCAAGCCCAGCTACCAGGAGCTGAAGAACATGCCGAAGAAGATCGCCACCGACCCGAAGAAATGTGCGGACCTGCTCGCGCGCGTCTGTGGCGGGTTGTACCTGGACTGGAGGAAATTTCCCTTCGTGCGAGCGGTGCGGACGGTGGCTCCCGTGTGGGCGCCGAACCCGCGGCGGAGCAGCACGAACCTGGAGGACGAACCGGAAATGGCTTTCGACGACGCGCCGAAGGCGGGGGACCTGCTGCTGGCGGTCATGGGCGAGAAAATCACCAAAATCGTGCACGCGAAAAAGACGGCGGCATCGCCGGAGGCGGCGCTTCTGCAGGTCTTCGCGAAGATGCAGCGGAGGTCGTTTGAGCTGGTGTTCTTGAAGAGAGACGCAGAAGCCGAATTCATGCAGGTGGAGGCGAAAAATCCGTTCTGCATTTCGGACGGCCTTTCGTTTTGCGAAGCCGTGAAGCCGGTGCGGGCGGACGCAGACGCCACGACCGGCGAGAAGATGAAGACCGCGGCTGCTGCGCCTGGCGGGGTCGCTGCGGGGGGGGCGCACGTGATCAGGGAGCTGAAAACAGCATCTGCACCTCCAGCTGGTGCATCTTCAGATGAAAATAAAACATCGCCCGCAGGAGCCAAGAAAGGCAGCAAGGCCTCGAGGAAAGCCGCGGCCGCAAAGCGACGAGAAGAGCTCGCCCAGCCCCAGGACCACTGGGCGCGCGAATGCGGCCTCCAGCCCGGCGACGAACTGCTGTTTGTGAACAACGAGCCCTTCGTGGACTACTTCGATCCGCGGACGGATGTGGGCGGCAAGAAAGGCAAGCGGTCCGCGGTGGACTTGAAAACGGACTACCTCACTGTCGCGAACGGCGACCTGATACGGGAACAAGTCTTCCAACAGGAGGCGAAGGACGAGTCCGCCGCCTGGCCCAAGATGCTACTGTTTCGGCGGCCGCGTATCGGGTTCCCGGAACCGCTGCGCGCAAGCGCGCTGAAAGCGGTGAACAGCCTGAAGCGGCCGTTTCCGTCGCACTGGGTGAAGGCGGTGCAGAAGTGCGGCAAGCAGTACAAGCGCGCGCCGAATGTGCAGGAGATCGCGCACCAGTACCGCCACGACGAGGCGAAGCGGCGGCAGGAGACGGCGCAGGTGGCGAAGGCGTGGGGGTCGGGAGGCGAAAAGCCGGACTTCGGGAAGAACAAAAACCGTATACTCATGCGGGGAGTGCCGGTGCTCGCCGCCGCGGAAAAGGCGGCGGCGACGGACATGACGCAAGAATTCCTGAAGTCGATCGGCGGCAGCAAGGAGGAACTGGAGCGGCTGCACGCGAAACAGATAAATGCACTCCTGGCCGCCTCAACCGGAACGACCACGCCAGGAACCGGGACGGCCCCGGCAGTCTTTGATCCCCCAGCCCGGCGAAGCTACGCGGCGCGCGTCGACGACGAGTTGCGAATTGCGGAAAACGAGTCACGACGGCTTGGTCGGCAACCACTGGCGAAATTTTGGAAAGGAGGTCCGCAAAGCCTGGCGTGCATGCAAATCATGCACGAAGAGGCACTGATGAATGTGAGAGGGGATAACAAGGGCGGCGGAGAGCAGGGGGAACAAGGTGTGGATAATGATGGCGCTGGTGCTCCTCTCGGCGGGGTCGTGGAAAGCGACTTCGGAGCAGCCAGGCGGGCGGATTTCCTGGCGGAACGGGACGAGAAGAAACGGGTACTGGAAAAAAAACGAAAACTCGAGGACCTCGTGGAGCAGCTGAAATCGATTCAACGAAAAGCGGTGAAGGAGCAAAACGCTTTCGGAAGAAGCGAGATAACCGGCAGGAAGATGTTCTACTACCCGGAAGGCGTTGAAGAAGCAGATTCTGAGCCTGACGACGAGGGGGACGTAGATGATTATTCTCCATCCGAAGCGTCCGATGCGGGACTGACCGCTCAGGAAAAAGCGGAAATCGATGCACGCATTTTCCGGGCGCTGAAGTCGTCGCCGGAGGACGAAGAGGTCGAAGGGGAGACCGAAACCGGTACGAAGGGCAAGAACGGTGAGGCGAGCTCTTCGAGCTCGAACTACCTCAACCCAACCGCGTCTTCCCGCAGTCGCTCTCGCTCGCTCGATCCTGCCCGCCCGCGTCTTCGCGGCGGCATGCCTCCGAAGCCGAAGGCCGCGAAGGCCAAGGCCGCGAAGCCGAAGGCCAAGGTGCCTCCGCTCAACCTCGGCAAGAAAGGTGGAGGAAAGGCTAAGGCAAAGGGCAAAGGCAAAGGCAAACGTCCACCTGCTGCCCTCACACAAGACGACGGGAAAGCGCGCGTCCCCAACGGAATGCACGCGGTTTTCGGCGGCAAGACGAAAGAGCAGCTTCAGCAGCTACAGAACCAGATGGCGATACAGCTGGAGCACGTTACCAGGGAGTACCAGCAACTGATGGCGACCGTGCATCACGTCCAGAAGGGCCGCCCGACCCCACAGCAGATGGTGCGTGCGCAAGTGCTGGAGAGAAACGCGGGCCAGCTACAACATAATTTGGAAGAGGTCGGCCCGGCGCTGGAAATGCTCGAGGAGCTGCAAGAAAAAATGGACGAAGAAAGAAAGGCGAAAGCAAGGGCAGATCTCGAGGAACGTGCCGCCGCAGGGGATCCCGACGCAATCGCGGAAATCGCGGAGGAGGAAGAGGAGGCCGAGGCGAAAAGGAAAGCCGACGAAGAAAAGAAAAGAGCCGAAGGAGAAGCGGAGGAAGCGGAAGGCGCGGAGGGCGAGGCGGCGGACGGAGAGATAGCGGAAGGCGAGGAGGAGGAAGAAGAGGACTCAGTAGACGAAGAAGTCGCGGAAGCCACGGTTTTGACAAGGCAACAGGAACGCGAGAAGCGCGCGCAGGAAAAGGAGAAAGCGTACGAGGACCGGATGCAGGCGAAGCAGCAAAGACTCGAGAAGGAGCGGGAGGAGCGCGAGGAGAAATTCCGATTGAAGCGCGACCCGCCCCCGGCCTCCGACGAGAAGCAGCGGTTTCGCGGGACCCGCCCCTGGCTCGTGGCCTACCTGACCGCCCTGGTGCTACCGGACAATGCGAGTGGTGGCATTGGGCAGACAGACGCAGTTACGATTCATCCTGCAGCGGGGGGCTACGACCCCAACCAGCCCACCGTTTCCTGCCTCCACCCCGACGTTGCGGACTGCTTCGTGCGCTACCTGCAGGTGAAGAACATCACCAAAGCCTATCTGAAGGACACCAAAGCCAGTGCTTACCTTCGCGTTAGGAAAATTCTGGGGTACAATCTGGACTGGACCGAGTTTCCGTTGGTCCGCGTGGTGGAAGACGCGGACCCAGGCTCGCTCGGCGAGAAATTCGGGATCGAGAGTGGCGATCTACTTGTGTGCGCGATGGGAACCAAAGTGACGAGCATGCACAAATGGAAAGGAAAACACCCAGACGAAGCACTCCTGATGAAAATGTACTTTTTTTGTCTTTATTTCTTCTCTTCAATCAAACCATGTGCTACTAAGTACTAACTTCTTCCGGAACAATATCACCGCTGCCATTCCATCCTCGCTTGTAGATCGTTGCTAGTTTGACACGTTGGTCGGTTCTATTTTGATCAAAGCTGCCGCTTTCAAACGCGAAGACAGTTGTCATGCCGTCTTTTGTTCATGGTCATCGCAGGCCCAATTGCCATTGCGCAGCGAAAAAAAATAAAAAAATAAAATTTTAAATTTAAAAAAGATCTAGGGAAACGCACTTGCGCGTGCTTCCTTGTGACCGCAGAAGCAACTGAATCACAGAAGGCTGCTTGTGATACAGTTTCAAACAGCATCGCATGTACTTAATGCACGTGGACATGCGTGTAATCGCAGAACCTCGCCGCGGAAGGATGTTTGTGATACGGTTTCAAACACCATCACATGCGATGTACTTGGGCGTGCTTGTAACCGCAGAACTTCGTCGCGGAACGATGATCGTGATATGGTTTCAAACAGCGTCGCATGTGATGCACTTGGACGTGCTTGTAACCACAGCACTTAATTGTGGAACGATGGCTGTGATATGGTTTCAAACTACGTCCCATGTGATGCGCTTTGGGCGTGCTTGTAACCGCAGA
>RXOD01005788.1:0-12486 GCA_005223375.1 Amoebophrya sp. AT5.2
CCAGATCAAAGCTGAGTCCTTTATTATTTATTATTTAGCGCCAGCAATTGGTATTTATTATTTATTATTTAGCGCCAGCCATTGGTATTTATTATTTAGTATTTGAATGTAGGGCTTAGTATTTAGCATTTATCAAATAATAAATAGTAAATTAAAGGTTGAAATCCCCTACCTGTTGCTGCGGCTCGTCCCGCTGGTGGTGCTGTAGCTGTTGCCCTTGCGCTTGCCGCCCAACGCCACCTCCGAGAAGGTGGTCGTGCTGATGTGCAGGATCGAGATTGGAGTTGAAAATGTCTTCCAGGAAGGGCGCGAACAGGCCTGCGTTGCGGTTGTTCCCGAAGTAATACTGGAACTTGGAAAAGAACTCCACATACTTCTTCTCGAAGGTTTCGTAGCTCATCTTGTGGGGGCACGCGTCGAACAAGGCCACGAAAAGCGCCGCCACGTGCTTGTACTGAACCGGGCGGTACGTGAATCTCTCCAGAAGCACCTGCTGCTGAAGATGGTCTTGCACATGCCCCGGCTGGGGACGAGCAGCGGGGGAGGTCGTCATTGCAAAGGAAGCGGCAGGAGAAGAAGTTGGCGATGACGTCGTAGAGGTAGACGAGGCACTAGAACTTGAGGCAGTTGTTCCAGATCCAGCTGGAGCTGTAGGCGTAGCTCTAGCAGTAGCTATGGCAGCTACTCTCTTCACAGATGACGAAGAAGACAACAGAGCAGGAGCAGCCTCAGCAGCAGGACGCGATGGTTCTGGTGGTGACGCCGCGGCCCCCACCACCTGCTCCAACTCGTCGTCGTCCTCCAGATCAATCGCCGTGCGCAGTTCCACTTCGGGGTTTGTGTCCTCTTCGTCGGGCGGCGTCGCCGGGCCCGGGTCTCCGAAACCCAACGTCATCCGCGCTGCCACTCGCGGCGTGCCCAGCAGCGCCTCTTCGAAGCGGACGATAACTTCGTTGAAAACATCCAGCTTTTCTTCGGCGTCTGCGAAATACTCGAGATAGTCCATGTGATACACGATTTTGCGGCACTGCACCAAAGCCTCCGAAACGTCCCACGTAGAAGCAGAATTCGAAATGGAAGTACTGTCTCCACTCCTACTGTCGTCGCGCGTACGCGTACGCGTAGCCTCGTCGCGCAGAAAAAACCAAAGGTTCACGCTATTTCGGTTTTCGTTCTTTAGGCCCAGGCCTCCGCTACTCTTCCCGGAAGGAAGCTCCCCCGGGAAATCGTTCGCCATCGACGGAAAAAGAGCAGCGGAATCGTAGGCGTACCTTGGCGCCTCTACCTGCTGCTGGAAGCCCTCCACGACAACCATCAAGCTGACTCGCACGCGACTGTGCCCCCGCTCCAAAAACCGAAGCAGTTTGGAACGCGTCAGGGACTCTTTTTCTTCTTGCTCAGGGGGGGGTGCAGCTGCTCCCCTTCTTCTTGCACTGCATATTTGTAGACTCTGATCGTGCCGGAGGTTGCGGTTGCCACCGGTCTTACTGACGTGGCGGCTCGAACTTGCGTCCGGAGAGCGTCGCGACCAACACAGCGACGGGGACGACAAGGCGGCAGTGCGCTTTTCACCTCCTGGCGTTTCTACTTCGACTTGCGTCGTGGTCCTCTTGCGGCTCGGCGGCGAGAACTGATGCGTGAAATCTTCTTCAGAAAAATCACCGACAGAGAGATACAGCGGCCGGCGCTCTACATCATGATCCGTCCGCTTTGTAGCTGTTGACGCACAGGTAGGCGTACATGGCTTTTTCATATTCTTTTTGTCAACGCCCGAACTATATGGCGAGAACGTCGTGGTCGCGGGAACCGAGTTTATCTTTCGCAGAAGCTGGTGCAAACGGTAAAGGCGCGTCTGCGTTTGCGGCGGCAGCGGAAGACGTAGAGGCCGCAGTCCCACAGTTGCGCGGTGTTGTTCGACCGCGATCGAACTCGAAAAACTTTTCGTTTTCGAGTTCGATCGCGATCGCAGCAGTGCGGGCGCCGAGGCCCACGAGCGCCTCTTCAGCAAAACTTCCTCGTGGCCACCGTCTAGCGACTGCGAAGACGTAGACGTTTGCGTCTGAGGCTGCGCAGCGGCCGCACCGGTGAAAGGAGCCGTGCCAAAATGACGAAGAGATGGAACAGTCAGAAGGCTCCCGCTGGAATTTGGCAAACTAGAGCTTGTGGTCCCCATCATACAGACAACTCGTCCACCGTAACCGTAGCGGCCATCAGCATCAGCATCTTGCTCGTCCTCATGGTCGTTTACCTGGTCGCCGTCTCCGTCATGCAGCGCCATCGTCGAAAGGCCGGGAAAGCTCGGCATCTGAGGTCGAAGAAGAAGATGGGGTGGCCTGACATCATAATTGATGGATTTTTTATACCCCGCCATCGACCACGTCGCACCCTCGTCGCTGCTCCCGCCGGAGGACATCGTGTCGGAATTGTGTCGATCGACAGGATGATCTTCGGAATCGTGTCGATCGAGATCGGAGTTCAAGTTCATCATGTTCATCTCGATCTGCGTGATATAATCGGAAGCACAACGACAATTTCTACAACTACTACACCCCGTGCGGAAATCCTTCAAGAGCAGCGTCTCGTCGTCGATAATGCGGAATGGATCCTGTTGTAGTTGCTCTTCTGCTCGATCTTGTGCGGGTTCACCAACACCATCTTCATGTTCTTGAAGTTTAGCTTCCACATCAGACGAGCTCCTCGCAGTCGCGTCCTCTTCAGCAGCATCTCCAGATCCCAGCTGGACAAAGCGGACCAGCGCCTCCGGCAGCGGCCCGCGTTCGGGGCGCTCGAGGGATAACCGCTCCGCCACCAGCCGCCGCGCGTCTCCGATCGTGACCGTGTCGAAATTCAGGCACGCCGGAAGCACCACCTCCAACTCGTCCCCGGACGCCCGGGAGAAGCTGACGCACGTCGACGGGGAGGCGTGGCCCTTTTCCACAAACTTCGGCACAACAGGCCGGAGGAGGGGTGTGCCGGGGTGAACGACCTTGCTCTGGCGCTGGTGGCCGTCGGCGAGGAAAGGAAGGGGGGTTGGCGGGGTCGACGTTGCAGGGCCCGTCGCCGAAAGTGCCGGGGGCTCACGCAGCATCTGGCTTCGCTCCAACGCGCGGTTGAGAAGCGTCGCGGTCGCAGGCAAGCCGCGTTTCTCTGACGACGACCTCTCTGCGTCTTCCTCCCAGCCCCAGCGAAGTCGAAGACGAAGCGGCCTCTGCGGCGCTGGAGTGCACAACTACATACGACGGCTGCAGTTTATCAGAACAGTACGATCAATCAGTTCTAGTCGTGGAAGCGGCGTGAGAAGTTCAAGTACTTACAACTGATCGAGGAACTGAAGCGCTATGCTAACGCTGGCTCGTGATTACACCCTACGACCTCGTTCGCGCGTAAAGCAAAACAACATCGGTATGGGCATCGGAAGTTAAGTACGTACTACAGTACATGTACAATGTTTTGAAATAGGAGCATACAAAACTGAACTAGCAAAAGTAGCTCAACTGCAGCAGCAGCAGCTGCAACCTTTATGCGGGGGAACTCCTCCGGGACTGATCGTGGGAGAGCGTCCGTCCCTGGATGAGGGGGCGGCAGAACCACTACCTGGTAGAACCAGAAGTACCACATCAAGTATTAGTAGGTGTAGGTGGCTCTCGCACGATCGGTACGAAGATGCTCATGACGACGAGCACATGTAAGTACGTTGCCGTTGCGGTAGGAGTAGACTTGCCACGACTGCTGATGTAAGCGAAGAGCAGAGCTCTTGTTGCTTGCGGACAAATATCAAAGGACTTCGGGCGCCGGCGCTTACTGATGATGATTCGCCAGACCCTGCGCCTGCGTGGGCGAGCAGTAGAAGGCCAAGAAAAGTAGAAAAACTGCCCTGGTGACCCAGTGGCAGTACTATGTGGCACATCTTCTTCACTGGTGGCACCTCTGCCGCTCCGCTCTCAGTCTCACTCACCATCCAAGAAATTGAAGAAGCGATCAGAGACAGAGAAAGAACTAGATTGTCCCGAACTTTGCTGCTTCTTATTTACGTTTACAAAAACATGGTCTTGTGGGCAACGTCGAAGAAGGTAGGGGCCGCTGTTCCACATTGAGCACAGATTGCTGCAACCGACAAGAGTGGAGAAAAGTGAACATCCTCACGCCAAGGAAGAACCACGACCACGGCTTGGTGAACACGACGGAGGAAAGTAACATCGCAGAGAACTTCACGCGGCTTGGCCCGGGCCTCAGACTCGCCGAGGCGTGGCGTGGCGCTCCTTTTCTTTCATTCTCAGACGAGCAGCCTCCAAAAACGATATCAAGCAATACAGATGTTGAAAGGTGTCAAATACAGCACGGTGGGAACGGGATGGGTGTAGTTTCATCGGCATTTCGTATTTCTATAAGCAATGACAATCAATGTGTCCTCACGTCGGGTGATCGACGCTCTTCTTGTTCGGCGCGATAAAATTGTCCATAAAATTCTGAATTCTCTGACCGGAAAGGAGGGAAACGGGTGGCCCGTTTCCCTCTGTGTCGTTGTCCTATCTACGGGCATTCTAGCAGTTCTGATCACGACGACGTATCTTCTCCCTTCTGCTTCTAGCTAGCAGTAGTAGATTGATACTGTCTATGGTAATGGTATCTATCTTCAGCAATATCGCAGCTCTGGCTCTCGGACAGACGCGAGCATGGTGTTCGTTCGTTTCTTTCTGTGGAAGAAGTTACTCATCTCCGGATGGATATGGCGATGAGCCTTCTAGTTGCAAAAACCTTGACCTTGTAGAACAGTAGAAGTAGACGTATAAGTAGGTAGACGATAGAGATAGACTCTTCTGACGCTTGAGGATCGAGATTCTCGATTTGAAGATAAGTACGTATTACTATACTCAAAGATGATCACGTAGCACGCGCCAGCGGCGCTCGAAGGAGCACAACACGCAGCAAACAAGCGACTTTGTTCCTGCTTCATTCTGCAGAAGGAGAGTCGTTTTTCGCGGGACTTTCCTGCAGCAGAAGGAGGTGGCGGCGGCGGGGGCCGCCGCGCTCGAACATGAAGGTTCCTTCAAATAACCATTTATCCGACGTAGTTATTGCGGATGGGAGGTTTATTATTTCCACCCACCTCCATTTTGTCGGGGTGCCAGTTGCCGGTTTGCCACTTGTCCAGTACCCGCTCGCTCGGGATTCTGCTCCCCCGCACCGACGAGCGGGCGGTTCCCGCATTCTGGCTCATCGTCCTTGCGGTTGTCCGCGACGTCCCTCCCCCGTACCCGTAGCCTTCCCGACTGCTATTTTCGTGCTTCACTGTAAACTGAGGCATTCCCCCTCCGCCTCCCGTCACCCCACCTGCTCCGCCAGCCACTAGTGGTCCTCCACCGCCCCTCATATTTGGTCCCTGCGATAAGTCTATGTTCGCTTGCCACCCAGGCTTCTTCTTGTCCGGCGACATGCTCGCACTGGCGTTCCTGCCCAGGGCGAGGTCCTGGCCCACAAGTCTCGGGGGCGCGTCGAACGCGGACAAGTTGTAGTGCTGATGCGCTGCTGAAGATGACCCTGGCGCAGCGCCGCCGCTGCCGGAGGACAGGGGGCGCGTCGATTGACTACTCCTCGCGTTGTTAGATTGCAGCGGTACGCCGCCGGATAATGGCCTGGTGCTTCCCGCTCCTGACGACGCAGGCGGGTAACTGCTCGCGTGGTGCAGCGAACTGGACGCTGGTGGGTAGCCGTGCTGGTGCTCCCCTTCGATGTAGTTGATGCCTCGTCTCCCACTTCCCCGCCCGGAACTCGTGGGCGGACTGTGTAGGCGCGAGCTGTTCGGGGAGCCCACGCTCTCCATCGGCGGCGACCTCGCGTTGCGCGCAAATCGATCCTTGTTCGCGGCTGCCCTACTCTGCGCGCCTCCTGCTGCGCCACCTTTCTCGTGCAGGAAGAGTGGTGGTGGCACCTTTTTCCTGGCTGCGCCGCCCTTTGCCTTGGCCTTCGCTTTACCTCCTTGGGCGACGTTGGGCAGCTTGTCGCCATTCTGCTTGGGCTCGGTCGCTTTGCCGTACATGTCCTGGCCCCCGAGCGCGGTCAAACCGCCGGCCGTCCCCAGAAATTCGTCGGCGCCGCGGACGTTGAAGTTCGGGTCGAGCCGCTCCTCAGTTGGGTCCTCGCTCACGTACCGCGCTCCCTGGTCTGCGACCTCGACGCAAATCCTGGAAAAGTTGAATGAAGATTGAAGTCGACAGAGGACGAGGTTGATGACGGTTGAACTTGACGAGAGGGGGGTCCCGAGAGCAGAAGTTATTTCAGAACCATGATAAAGGCCGTCACGAGCTGGTCCTGTGATTTTGGGAAAGATCAGCGAGAGCACGCTCCCCGGGGAAGCGGATACAGTTCTGAATCAATGATACGCAATAAATGCAAAGAAAAGGTAGAAGATGAGGTACCTGAGTTGGTTTCCTGAGTGGACGTTAATTTGTCCTGTCGCCGTCTTGATTACTGACGTAACTCCCTCCATCACGCGCAGCTGCTCGTTGATCTTTTGGATGCCGCCGCCAGTGAGCGCGTTCCTCCTCAAATCGAGGGCCTTCAAGTAGGGGGTCTGCATCACCAATTGCAGCAACTGGTTCACGGCGTCGTCGGTGAGACCTGGTGAGCCGCCGGGCGCAATTACAACGGTCATAATGATCATCAGCAGCAGGAGGCTCGCGGATGCTACGGCAGCGCCAGCGGCCTTCACGCACATGAAGATGTTGACCATGAGACACTAAAGGGCTGACTAGCGGCATGTCGCGGCGACTAAAGAGACCGACACCTGGCCCACCAGCAGGATGACAGTAAAGCTAGCTGGCGCGGCCTACGATCCCGACGATGATCCGACGAGAGCACCACGGACAGAGCGCCGCCGTGCCCTTGTTCTGCCGTCCGTCTTTCCTCCTCCCCTGGAAGAGCTCTGCCGCCCGGAAGAAAACACTAATATTAAGCAAGAAGAAGAATTTAACAAACTAAAACTACAGCAGCACCATTTTCCGCCAGCGATATGAAGTAGACTTTCTCCGTGATTTGGTATCTCTGCAGCAGACTCGTGAGCTCCTGAAGCTCCCGGGGCGTCAGGTTCAGCCCGTCCAAGTTTATGTTGTGGTGGTCACCGGATTCGAACAGGTTCATCATGTATCGAACGAGGGCGCGAGTCTTGTACGACTCGAACATCGAAGTCTTCTCGAACAGCACCAGATTTTTCTGCCGGAGAGCGGACACCAGCGAGTTCGACTTCGCAAGATCGCCAAGATACTGGTCGCAATGGCCTGGTGGGCGGGATCGATTGCGAATGAATTGATCGGTTCATCTTGTCGATTGACATTGGAATTGATTCTACTTCTTGGGAGCGGGAGAGATAGAAAAACAAAAACCTAGTACGAAAACATGATTCATAGATTTTGATAATACCACATCCACCACAAATCGATCCAAAAACGTGCAGCAATAACACAACAGTCAGCGAACTACCTTGCGCGGTGTGCAGCAGCTCCAACAGTTGTGCCAGCTTTTCCACCAAGCTTGGCACTGGATTTTTGTTTTGCTGCGCTTCGTACAAGAATTCGTTGATCTGCAGCTTCTCCAACAAAGTTGACTCGTTCGACTGAATCAGAATGGGTCGCTGCCGGCCCGTCTCATCCAACACGTCCTCGCGCTTCACGTACTCAAGCTCCGCCCTGAAGATTCATTGTTGAAAGTAGCAGCTCGGACATTCACATTTGCATTTCCATTTAATGACTCGCCCAGCGAGAAGAAGTGTGTGTGTGCGTGTGGACGCTCCGTGGACGCCGCCCCCCGCCCCTTGCTGGGGACGGGCAACATGCTCATGTGCGGGTGGAGGGGACGATCGACGCCCGAGTTCCGGCGCGGAAACAGAATATCAGCAAAGGCATCAACAGCAACATCATCATGGTGAAGTTTAACGCTTAGCCGCATATTATCAAAACAATATCTTCATCACTTTTATCGATTTATCAGTACCTGATGTTGACAGCTGTTTCCCTTATGTCCGCTAGGCTGAGGTCGAGCTTGTCGATTTCTTCTCGAAGGGCATTGTTGGTCTTGCTCATCTCCGCGAAGCGGTCGCAGGCTTTCTTGATCTCGCCCTTGAGGGAGGATTTCTCCTCCTCCTGCCCGTCGATCCGGGAAGCGAGATATGCGTTCTGCGTCTGCAACGCGTTGATCTGCTCGTTCAGTTCGACGATGTGCTTCCCGATCTGGTGTTTTGTGTATGTTTCGTTGCCGAATATATTTTCGTCTCGTTTTGTTTTTTGATTTTGGAGTGGCCTACGGCAACTACGGGAGCAAGTAGATGTGCCCGTAGTACTTCTACTCCTGGACCAGGAGGAGGAGCAAAGCGAAATCTGAGGCACAGCAGGCACTAATTAAACACCGTTAAAACTACAACTTCTTCGTTCAGCCATGCACCTGCTCCTGCATATTTTGTGCTGTCGCGACGCTCTCTTCTATTTTTTTGTTCTTCTTCTTCAGCAATGCGCTTTCTGCGTCCGCATCCCGCTTCTCCTGCTCTGCGATTTGCTTTGCGTCCAACTCCATCGAAATTTTGGACTGGATGTTTGCAATCAGCTTCTCGGTGTTTGAGAATTTTTTCTGTTTCGCGGTGTTCTCCGCCTCGATTCTCTTCAGCTCCACCTGATTCAGCCGCAAAGAGTCCATCAGCCCGTACACCTTATCCGCCATCTCCCTGAATTATGGCGGGGCCAGCTACGGTAAGTAGGCAATGGCAAGTGGTACAGTTAAGTGAATTTTCGGGGGGGGCCTACTTCAGGGTCCCCTTTGGCTCTGGCTTTGGTGGTCCTAAGAAGAGGGCTGCACTAGGAGTAAAGGCGGCTTTCCGTGGTCGGCAGCAGGCCTGCGCCTGACACCCTTACACCCTACAGCTAACAATAGACCGCCGCTCTAGGAGGCGGAGGCGCCTTCTTCTGCACTGCTTTTAGGATCAGGATCAGGCTCTACCTCTAGCCCTGGTAGAAGTAGCACCATTCTACTTAGCTCCTGGCTCCCCATGACCTTCCTCCCTTCCGTTCCCAGTGTCTCACCTCCCTGCCGCCCCCACTCCAAGCAATGGGGCATCTCTGCAACCGCCCGCGGTTCAGAGCGCCTGGACGCACTCGCCACCTAAAGCAATCCGCGACCACCCAGTAAGGGAACCAATATACAAAGTACTCACTTACCAGTTCCCTAGTTACCACCTGGTCCCGTCATATGAACTTCTCCGCACTTCTTCTGTTCTCTTCGTGCAGCTGCTCGTTGGACTTTTCCGCAGTGTTCAGAGTTTTCTTCAGCACATCGATCTGGGCCTCAAAACCCTCGATCTTCTGCTGCAAAGAAGCCTTGTCGCGCTCGAAAGAAGATCGCTCGTTCTGTTATTTTTAGTCGGCGACGAGACTCATTGAAATTATGGATGCTGCTGGTGCTCACCACGTCCACGAGCTGCTGCTGCGAATCTGCGCTCTATCGCAGTATGAATCAACAGAATCTGAATTTCATTGATTCAGATTCTGGGGTTACCTTAACCTTTCTAATGACCATGATCGATCCAGTACTACCAGTACCTACGCACAACACAAACGCGAAGCACAAGAATTAGAATGAGAATGACGACTACTAGTACATCGACAACGACACCCAAAATACTTTGTACAAGTGGATTATCAACACCTCGTCCCCGTCCATCTGTTTTTTCATGTGCTCGATCTCTTTTTTCAGCCCCTGCGCCGTGTCTCGCAGGCCCGCCAGTTCCTCGTTCAAGCCCTGTTCCCGGGTGTCCTGCCTCTGCAGTTGCTGCATGTATTCCACGTTCTTGTTCGAGACCACCGTGAGCACTTGATTTAGAGCCTCGATGTCCACCTGGGTCTGCGCGTCCACACTCGCGATGTCCGCCCGCAGGCTCTCGTTCAGTTGCCGAAACTCTCGCAGCTGGTCCGCCATCGCCATCGACTCTTCCTTCTTCTTAAAGGGGTGAAAAACCCACTTTCGGCGGCATTTCTGGCACGTCCACGTGATTGAGTTGGCTGCTACTGAGACTGACTACGAGACGAAATACAAGACGAAGTACGACGAGACAACACAGACAAATTTCTCGCGGTACCTCCTTGCTGTCAATTTGCGGCGCTTGCTCCCTCCCTAGCTGTAATTATCGGAGCACAAAGAGAGCAAATACGAGACCAAATATGAGACCGACGAAATAAAAAAAGTCTACACAAGGTCGAGACCGTCGGCAAGTCATAGGAGACCGCCTCCACCTACGAGAGAAACTACAAGACCCCCACCATCGAGACAATCTCCAGGAAAATGGGCGGTCGATCCTCTCCTTAATCTTCCCTTTTATGAGGTTCTCGATCTCGTCCCGGATCTTGTCGAACTCCCCCTCCAGCACCTTGAGCGAGTTGTTCTCGTCATCGAGCTCCGAGATCTTCGCGGTTAAATCTTTCGTCTTCACCTCCTCCTGCTCGAGGAGCTCGAGCATTTGTTGATTCTGCTGGGAGAGAACGCGGACGTGCTCGTCCTTGGAAATGAGCTCGGTCTTCTCCTGCACCAGCCCCTCGTTGAGCACGACGATCTTCTGCTGCACGGAAGCCGTCTCCACAAGCATCTGCTGCTCCTTATCCTCCCACTCGCGCACCAGACCTTGATTGGTTGGAGGAAACAATATGGGTCACAAACTCGTCACAAATACATAGCAAAACGTAGAAGGGGCGGGCAACGCGACGAGAATCACGAAGATGCTAAGCGTTAAGCGGCTTACACGAGCACCGCAAAGAAGGGGAGTCAACACGAACACGAACCGTAACTCGTCACAAATACATAGATCGATACAATCGAGATTGCGGTGTACTCACGTTGGTAACTCACTGCCGGCACTCACGATCAAAAAAAAAGTCGTGGTACGGAGCGTGTTGTCTCGCTCCGCCTCGATGTCTTCGAGCGCCTGAAGGACATTGTTGTTTTGCTCCTGCAGAAATGAGATTTCGGAGGCACGAAACCCTGCTTCCCCCGTGTGGTCCTCCTCCTCGCCGCCGGCGGCTAAAAGTTCTTGCTCCGACGTTGACTGCAGCGCAGCGCGGCTGTCCGGCTCGCCGGACCCGCGCGAGGCCTCGGACGTCGCCATTTTTTCCGAGAAAAAGTGGCCGTAGATAGAAGTCGTGCTCCTCCTCCTCCGGCTACTGACTTTTATTCATTGGCTCTTCCGCATAGGCATGGCGGAACAGGACGAGAGCTGCATGCTCGCTGTCGGCGTTTCTCAGATTCGTAGCTCGTCTACTACCTACTTACCCCTACGAGTATTTCACTCGTCTTACTTCTAAACAAGACAACAGTTGTGGGGTAGGCGTAATGAGAGGAGCCGAAGGCGAAGCCAAGGAAGATATAGCGATACTTGTCCTCCACCTCCTCGCCTCGCAACGGGTTTTGTAGTGTTGATTGTGCGTTGATGTGCTGTAATGTTTTGAATGAATGATCGATATCGAATTGATTCCGATTCGATCCGGTTCTTCGAGGACCTGAGTACACGCTCGCGAAGATCGCGTTAAGGCTAGTCAACGCCGGGTCCTTACGGTGATATTAGACAACGACGAATCCTATTGCTCTACTTGGTCTCTCACACTCGTATCTTCACTCGGTTTCAGACCTGCCTTTTTCTCTCGCGCGCTCCTCGTCCTCCCTCATCGATCTGGATCCAGATCCACTGCAACTGCATCTACTAGTACTATACTTGAATTCCAATACCAATTCACTTTGGTCTCTGAAGTTCTATTATAGTTCGGTCTGCCTCGTCTGCGTCTGCCTGCAGCTGCTCGTCGAAAAATAAAGGCATCACTCACGACGACAAGCTCGCATCTAATTTGATAATATTGTTATTTTTGTTTTACCTCCTCGACGTCGACCTGAGAAGTACGCTCGAGCGGCGACGGAGAAAGAGACCGCAGGCCAGTAGTACTGCTACTGCAACTGCAGAAGCAGATCGCTAGGACCGATCTTCCGGTGGTCGCTCAATTGGTTGTATCGCCCGACCTTTTTGCTCTCATTCGTTATGTACGGTTCAGCATCCCTTGTTCGCTGCTCCCGGATTTCTTTTTTTGATGAGATTGAGATGAACGAAGAAAATGAATCTCAATCAAAGCAGGCCGTTCGGCTGAAAGGAAGCAGCGTCCTTCTTGCTCGGTCTCTGCCTCTGTCTCGACGAGCCGTGGCGTAGCAGTTGCTATCTTCGCGGCGATCTTCATGCGGCATGAGCTGGAGCTCAGGCCGACCGTGCGCGCTACTGCCTTTGACACGCCCACTCGAGCGCACTGACGAGCAAAGCAGAAATACGTGTTTTGCAGCTAGGCGGCAAAGCAGCATGGCATGAGCATGTCCGGGACAGGGACGACAAGCAGGAAAACGGTCCCCGGAACGGCTCAGCTCGTGCTTAGCATCTGTGTTGTCGGATTCGCCATCTACTAGAGGACCAACGATCCT
>RXOD01005789.1:0-12484 GCA_005223375.1 Amoebophrya sp. AT5.2
AGCCGCCGGGAGCCGGTTGGGGGAGTCTGCCATCTCGAGCTCCTGCGGTGCCGGTGCGGAGGGCTCGGTAACAGGATCAGGCACGGCGGCAAGAAGAACTGCTCGCCCCGGCCCGGCAGCGGCAGTACTGCTGGAGGAGTCGACGTCGACGGTGCAACTACCCTTGGACTTGGCGGACGAGTCTTGCCCCTGTGCATCGCCGGCACGTACTACTTCTTCATTTTCCTTTCTTGCGCCAGTAGTGATGGAGTCACTCTCAGCATACTGGTCGCGCGGCCGCGGCGCAATGTCGTCCCTGTCTGCAGACACGGCGTCGGAGTCGGTCATTGATTTTGAAGATTTTCTAGTTGAAAACTACGAAAATTCAAACATAGCTCCGTGTTGGAGTTGGAGTTGGTGGGTACAAAATATTAGCATGGGGTCTGTCGGGGTTCCGCTGTAGAAAATTTGTAGTTGAAGACAATTGCTATGCATAGTGGCCACTTGGACCACTTGCATTCGAATTGATTCGCGTGCAAGGATGTGAAGGGTTCGACATTGTTCTCTTGGTTGCGCCTCCATGTCCATGATGTTGATGTTGATCGCAAACAAAAATAAACTTACTCTCACGAGCGAAGATCGTCGCACGAAGTGGATTCACTTATTTTGAGCATTGATTTACTAACTTGGCATAAAAGATGGAAAAACCCGAAAAAAAGGGACCGATCGCCCCCACCGGTGCTTTTTGATTGACGACCAAGTACTGCCCTGCTGAACACCAGATCCGATCTGAAATGTTGTGGTTTGTTTTGATGCTGAGCTGCATTCTAATCCATCGTGCAAGTTGTGCGGCCTACTCCCGTTTTAATATCTCGATCTCTTCTCATCGAGCAGTTCCTCGCGTCTCTGCTTTTGATTCAGTTTCAGGTTTCCAGCAGTTGAAACTCCATAACGAGGAGCAGCACGATGGCACAAAACACCAACAGGTTCACGAAGAAGTTTGCCCACGCCGAGAGCGCCTCTTGTTCGTAGTGCGCTATGCAGGCCAAAACCTCCTCCCACAGCTCCGGGTCCGTTTCCTCGATGAAGCTCCCCCGGTTCTCGTAGTTCCACGCAGGCGGCAGAATTTCCCGCAAGACCTGTCGCGCGGTTTTGCGTGGATACCCGGCGGGTGCTGGAAGTGCTGCTGGATGGGTAAAGTTATTATTCATCACGTTGTCCTTGTCCTCGAGGGAACGCGCTGACATTGAGGAGGTTGCAGCTGCGCAACGAGAAGGCTGGCGACGACCTGCTGCTGAGGTTTGTGTAATCGGTTCCCGTAGCGAACTGCGCGAGGCAGCGGACGACAGCCTGCTGTTCATGTCGTGCTGGAGACTCACGTCATTATTGTTCTGCCGAACAGAGACCATCGAACAATTTCTATTCGAGCGAAATAGCTCGCTGCTCTCACGAAGAATCAGGTTCCGCCGCGGTCCCTTGCTGGTGCTACCACACGTGCTCACCGTCAGGTTGTTCGTGAATGGAGGAGCTGGAAGTTCCTGAGACCCGTTGTCGCGTGCGTCCGAAAGCGACGATAGTGACCTGCCTGACGCACCGGATCCCATCCGAGTGTTGACAATCTCCTTAGTCGACGACCCGATCGACTCTTTTGAGGAGGAGCACGCGAACGCGATATTTTCTCCGACGAGCACACCAGTACTATTCGCCGTCTTCCCGCAGCCGGCTGTCAATAGGTGGCTGCTTCTTGTCGAGGCCGATTGCGTGAAGGCACCGCGGCACGGCGTCGACGTTGGGTCTTGATGGTAGCTGACGAGTGAGGCGGACGACAGCCGTTTTCCACTGACGACCCCTTTCGCGTACCCATACTGGGCGTCGCGGATGTACCGCATTGCGTCCTGATACCCGCTCCAGAAGATCCCCTTCAGGATGAGCTGCGAAGGGGGCCACAGCGTCCATTTCCAGGGGATCTGGATGCGGGGGAGAATATCCGCGGTCGGATCTCCTAAGGCAGACACCTTAATCACGGCGTCCTCGGTGGGTGAGAATGAGCGCCACGGCACGAGAAACGAAAACCAGACGAGTCCGTCCCAGTAGTAGATGGACTTCACTGGCGACGTTCTTGATGTAGCTGGTGCTGCGGATGCGGGTGCGGGTCCGGCTCCGGGTGGCGGTGGAGTTGGTGTACTAGAAGAAGGAGGAGCACTTGCAGTTGCACAACTGGCCGATTCATTATTCTTCGTCACATAGTTGTACGAGCGACACTTTCCGCCCGCCCTGCTTCTCTCCACCCCGTTCTTTATTCCGTCACTCGCTTTGTAGTTCTCGTTCTGTTGAGCCGGACCCTCGCCCGGCCCAGCGTGTGCGTGGTCGCCGTCGCCCCCGTTGCCACGTACCATCTCCGCGGTCATCTTGAAGGGTATCCATCCAGCGATGAAGGGCACGAAGCTCGTCGCCCGCAGGCACGCCTTCAGATGCGACTCGCTCTGGAAATCGCTCGCGACCTCTGCGGACAGCACGAACGGGAAATTGAACATGGCGGAGACGTTCGTGAGGAGGATGCGAACCCTGTTTTTTGCTCTCTTCCACATGTTCGGTTCCAGAAACTTCGTCAGGCTCGCATCCACCGACGCGATTGCCTCCCGCGGGTTGTCGTGGAACTTGGGAAACTCGCGAAGGGAGTACTCCGCAACCTTTCCCGCGTCCATGCCAGTGGCGAGAATCACGCCAGTCAGGGCACCGCCCGAAGACCCCGAGAACCCGAGACACGCTGGGTTTGGCCTGATTCCCGCCGTTTTTGAATCGGAGTCTTCAACAACATCTTCCCCTTCCGCGTTGTACAGGTCGATGTCCTCCTGCGTAACTTTGCCGAAATGGCTCTGAATCGCGTGCGCCACGCCGAGGTGGTATAGGTACAGCCACCCGCTGCTGTCAAACGAGAACATCAACTTCGGACGCCGGTTCTCTTTTTCACTCTTCTGATTCGACGGGAGCAGCTCCTGCGGCCGCCCGCCGTGTTGCTCTGCCGGTGCAGAAGCACGTCTCTTGAACGGATGTCGTGGCGCAGTGACAGAAGTGTCGTCGTCTTCCGCCTGGGAGGCCGTTGTCGAAGATGCGCTCGGAGGGGGAGCCCTGCCTTCTTCTTGTTCTTCTCCTTCCACCTTGTGCACCGCCTCTGCAAATTTCTTGATCAGGTGCGATGTTCCGGCACACTCGTTCTTCCCCGGTCCGCCTTGCAGCAGCAACGGCAGTGACTCGTTCGAAACCTCCGACGTCTGGTTCGCATTTCCACCTCGTCGTGCACTTGTACCCATTGTCCCCGTCGATGTCGATCGTGGCGACTCCAGTGGCAAAACAACTCCTCCAGACATAGCATCTACTGGTCGTGGGGACAGACTGTGCTTCGTAAGCCGCGTTGAAAACGAAGTCTTGTCCACCAGCATAATTTTCACGGCACCTGTAATCTCCGTGTCGGAAAGCGACCGCCTGGACGCGCTCGTGGTACGCGGTATTCTCTGCGCTGCGTCCTGACCAGGATCTTCATCAGAAGATGCACGAAAATCTTCCGACCGCAAAGCCATCTCCTGGACGAAATCCTTGCCGCCGCGCTCCACGTCCGGCTCACTTTCTCTTATTTTCTGCGTGTCGTAGCTTCTGGCTCTTGGCGCTGTGCGAAGCGCCGCCGGCTCCTCTCCATTCGCTTCCCGCATCTCTTTGTGACCACGCTCGTGTGCTCGCGAGAAAGTCGCAGCTGTCGCCGTCCCATTTGCGTTCTCAACAAGTCGCTCGTGACCGGGAAAGAGCAGCTCCTTATCTTCGCGGTCCCTCCTCGGCTCCACCCTCCCACGACCTCCCGACACGCGCTCCTGCGCTTCGACTTGTGTTGCACGGGTTGCCACAAGAGCCGAAGGCCGTCGTCCAACAATTTCGGTTTGTTCGACCCTCTCGACGTCCTCGTCCTGCGCCCACTTCAAGCGGCCTCCGAACTCGTGCTCGCTCACACCGCCATACAGAGGCCGCCACGACAACGTCGACCCGGTCTCGCTCCTTGAAGTACAAGTCCCCAGCAGAAAGGATCCTTCGTGATCCCCCTGATGGAAATCAAGGAACCACATGAAACCCAGGCAGGCAATCTGCATCTCCCAGAACGCACACAGCAAAGGCATCCCACTGCCAAAAAAAGCAGCGTAGATCGCGTGAACCGACAAAAGGACGAACTGCGCAATATGCAGCGCCGCGTCGTACGCGATCATGCGCCGCTGCTCCCGTGTCACAGCCGTACTATGGGTGATGTCCAGCTGCACATCCTGTTGATGTTGTCCTTCTCTATCTTCATCATGATGACCACCCGCGGCGTCGTTCCCACTTGATGTTGACAAGATCGTGTGGTCCACCTCCACCTTCGTCTTCCTCTTCACCTCGCCGCAAGCCCGGTAGCCGAAAACCGCACGTGTCACCATCACCCCCGCGTACAGGAAGTTGGTAACGCCCTGTCCGCCGCTGTACACGAGCATGATGACGCCGATGTCCCCGTAGGCGCAGTACCTGGCCGCGAGAAACCAGGTCCACAGGAGGAAGATTCTCGCATACACAGGGGTCGCCCACAGACCCTGGTGGGTCTTGTTGCGGAGGACAAGAGGAATCACGTCGAACAAGGCGGTGACTGCAAGCATGTAGTTCACCCAGAGAAGCATGGACAGGCGGTTCGACGCGAAGGCAGGTCCCCCGTCGACGTAGGACGAGATCGCGGTGGTGAAGCTGGTCACGCCGGGGGGCGCGCAGTTTTCAAAGGACAGCGTCGAGCCGTCTGAGAGGTGTGGGGCCGGGGAGGCTGGCGGCGCGGCCGCAACCGGCCCCCCTCGTGCGGCAAACATGGCATGTAATGCGTTTGCGTAGTGAAGAAAATTGATGTTAAAGTTGAAGGCAGGCATTGGCAGAAACATGAAACCAGACGCAACCTCCACGACGGCTCCTGGTGACGCTGTTGTACCTCTGCTCAACATCTCGTCCATCTCCGCGTGACCAGCAAAATCTGCTCCTCGTCCATCGTGAGACCCCCGACCCGCGGTCACCGCCTCCACGAGTCTCCCGCACTCTGCTAGCACGTTCGCGAACATCCAGCAGTGCCCCACCGTTAGTGCCACGTAGTAGAGGAAAAGAAACTCGAAGACATAGTCTGCACTCGAGCCGTCGAGGGCGACGTCGCCCGGCTCATGTTTGCTCCTCATGAGCATGCTTCTGATTCCGAAATACAGTACCGCAAAGTATACCAACGTCGCGGTGATCGGAGAAAGCCATTGCGGGTAAATGGTACTACTGGAGCCCTGGGTTTCTGCTTTCTCGAGCCACGCATGTGCGCGATGGTACACCACGTAGAACCAGACCACATTCAGCACGAGCGCCAGCAGTAAACGGCTCGGGCGAAGAGCGCACGCGGCGGGCCAAGCGGTCGCGGTTGCGGTAGGTGTACTTCTGCTCGTGCTAGACCTAGAGCTGGAGCTAGTAGACGCAGTTGGAGTCGTTAGTTCGGCGGCGTCCTCGTCGGGGGTCGTTGTAAGTAGGGTTGATGTCATTGATGATGTTGACCCAGTCGACGGCGCTGCCCCAGTTCTAGCCGCTCCCGTTGTCGACGCTGTCGCAGATGACGGACGAGGAGGAGCAGGATCCGAGACACAGGAAGTAGACGAGGCTCTGAATGTTCCTGACCCCGAGGACTGCTCGGGCAACTCGGAGAAGATGACATCAGCACTAGAAGTGTCGTCCCCCTCCCCAGGCGGCGTCCGCTCCTTCTGCGGTTCCGGCAGTTTCTCCGACGACTGCGCTTGTTGGTCTTCCTCTCGCAGCTGCGCTTCATCGTCCACATCTGCATCTTCCGCAGGAGCAGCGGCGCAACCGCGCTCGTTCTGCAGGAGATTGTCCGCTGTCTGGCGCTGCAGCAGGAATAGAAAATCGCTCACCAGATTGGCCTGGGTGATGTACAGCCGACGCTGTTCCGCGGCGGAAAGAGGCCGGGAGAGATTGCGGTCGATGTAGGGGGATCTGGCCCGATGATAGGGCACGGATGTCGGCCCCCTGAAATTCACCATTGATGGATGCCTACAACGAACTTGATCTTAAACGAACAAGGTAAAAAGTGGTACTATTTCAGCTTTCATTTTTCTGAATTAATACGAAGGAATCGATAGATACTTGGCGCAACAGCTGCCCTAAACGAAAAAGCCCAGAGAAAATGAAAAATGGTCATAGAAAGAGATAGACTTGTTAGAGTTTCTAAGTCTACCTCTAGATGAAAGCAGTCCTGCTCATCTGGGCAGGCGAGTACGGTAGATATATCAGCACGATATGTTTCCTTTCTCCAAATCAATGAATGGTAACTAAACGGTCGCTTGTCCTGTCCCCGAAAGAGAAAAAGGAGTGTGTGGGTACGTGCGCAGTATGTACGGCAAAAATTAGAAAATGGAAATGCGGATGCGGATGCGCACTTCCAGATTATAAACAGGGCTGGCTCGTCCTACTAGTGCCTATCTATCAGAGCAAGGGAGCCTGTCGTGTATTTTTTGGGAAAAAAAGGCAGCCGCTAATTCTCGTGTCGCGCAACGGATCGGATACACATACACTTCTTGGCTTACATCGCTCGACCTAGAGAGACGAGAGAGAAAAAAGTGTCCTCGCCGTGTCATGCTCACACAGATAGAATCAGAAACCGTCCTCCTGCACGAAAATATCTTTCACAGATTTGTTCTCACGCCAACGCACGACGACGAAGTACACGACTCCGATTTCTTCTTGCGCCGATGCAGCTTCGACGGCAAGCCGCAAGCTCAACCTCAAGCACTCAGCACAAAAACAATAACATTAACCAAGCACCACGATGAAGATGAAATAGAAACAAATTATTAAGAACGAACAAACCGAAAATTTCATGCTTTCAAATTTTTTCGAGCGTCCTCTTCATGTCAACGAGAACGAACCAGAACCACGACCACCTCAGAACTCTGATTGATCAAGACGAAGAACACGAAGACCTGAGGACTGGAATCGCTTCCTCACGAGGAACCACAGGAATGCCGAAACCGAACCGCGACAAGGCTCTTTCAAAGGCCGAGGCTACACGGCCACCGAACGATGTACACACTATCAACACGACCACGATTGATCAGGATCACCTCACGACCATGATGAAACTACAAAGCCATAGACTCACTTACTTAGCATCCGCAAACGCAAGAAACCCACTTCCGATTGACGACGGGTTAGGAGAAGACGCAGGGCGCCACTTTGATAGCGCGTTTGCGTGCGCGTATCGCTGGTGATTACGACCCAGAATGCTTTACACGTTTCAAAAGGTTTACACTCAGCATCCGCGACCGCGTGGAGGAGCGACATAAAAGCGACGCCCTCTGTTATGCCTTATTTTCTTGTCCGCGTCTTTCGTATGATCACCCCTTTTTACATGTAGATGCCTGCGCTTGTCTTTGAGCTTGTGCATGAACATGGGTACTGCAAAAATAAGTCCAGAAAGCTGCTTTACTTTTTTTACCTTCATGGCTGTCGTGAGGCTGAGGGTCTCGCTCTCATCCTCCTACTGACTGTGCTGCTAGGAGCTTCAGAAAAATGAGCGAGCATCGTTGCTCGCGAACTCGTCGTCGGAAGATGTCAAGCTCGGCCCGTCGAGCTGCTCAGTCAATCGCGCACATTGACCTTCTCACTAAATTTCGATTGATTCATTGAAAAAAGATGCGCGGAACGCACAGCATACAAAGTAGATATGTAAAAGTTCTCATTACATCCTGGGCGCACGCTGGCGCGGGCGCCCGCGGCCAGACGAATTCGATTTCTACGCCGTCTTCTCCTGGAAGATTTCATACTTACAGTAAAGCTGAACAAGACGAGTCGAATGAATCCTTGTCCTTGTTGTGATCTACTATTTTATAGAGAAAGACGAGGCCACAGGTACTTCTTGGTTCCGAGCATGTCCTCCCACAGAAGTTGCGCCTCACTGCGCCAAGACGAGCAGTACGAGTAGGAGCGCGAACATGATTGCGTAGACCCAGCTGACTTCGATCTGCTGGTCCGCTAGGAGGATTAGCCTCCGGATTTCGGCCTGCTGTTCCTTTGTGCCGTCTGAGTACTTGCAAAACGGTTTTTCCGTCGGCAACTCGCGGAACTTCTCGGGAGCCGACAGAACACGGCGGTGACTTGGTCTCGGGGCAGAGTCGTGCTCACAGGCGAAGTCGTGCTCAACATCATGTAGGCGGGGGTCACGGAAACGCCCTTTCCGCCCGCCCTTGCCGGCCCTATTTCCGCCTGCTCCGCGATGAAGATGAAGTGAGAACAATCCGTTATCGTCGTCGTCGTCGTCCTCCGCCTCGCTCTCGTCCGAAGACAAATATCCAGTGCCGATGCTGGCGCTTGCTCCTTCTGCAGCATCGTACGAGCAGAGAATCTGAGACTTCAACGACATGCTGCGCTCTGCTCCGCCGCCGGACGAGAACGAGTGCAACAGGTCGCCACGATCGTCATCAAAAGACTTTTCTCCGGCTTCCGCCGGTCCACCTGCTTCAGCGCGTCGTGAACCTACTTCATCTCCAGAAGTTGCGGTGTCCGCCTCGCGGGGCGAGAGCCGTTTCTCCTGTATACTAAAGCTGGATAGCTTCGCAGGAGCTGCATTTGCCGCGCCGTGGTCGCTCCGAGTTCCTTCCGTCGCACTTTCATGAGGATCCCCGACATCAGACCCACTTTGAGGATGCTCGGACACCCGGCGCGATGTGGTCGAATTCATCCGAGAGCAGCGCCCCCCTAAATCATAACCGCTGCCGCGAGCCCCCGCGCCGGGCGCTGATCTTCGGTGCGTCGCACCACGGCCGCCGGCGCCCTCCGCTCCTGCTCGTCCGAATGCCTTCTGGCCCCCAGCGCCGCTCACCCGCCCCGTCCGGGGAGCCGGGGAGCGACAGCTGCAGAGCGAACTTCCTCTCTCCCTCCGCCTGTTCATATCACCGAGTAATTCGTCCCCTCCCCGGACGCTGCCTGACGCCCCCGACCCCGAGGCACCCGTTGACCTGACGCCATCCGGGTGGAAGAAAGTCATCGCGTCCACGTACCCCTGCCAAAACATTCCCTCCAGCACCTCCTCGTCCGGCGGAAACAGCGCCCACCAGAACGGAAAGCACTTCTTCGGCCGCAGGTCCGCATTCGGGTAGATGCCCGTAGCGGACACGCGCGTGATGTAGTCGGTGGGGGAAAAGGCGCGCCAGTGGACGAACAAAGTGAGCCACATCAGCCCGTCGATGAAGTACCCCTTGTACTGATCGATGTAGTACGGCAGCCAGCCAGCAAGCAGCGGAATGTGAGAGGAGGCGCGAAGGCACTGAATCATGTGCTTCCGCGAAAAAAACCTCGTCACCACCTGTGATATAGGATTAAGAACCGTCGCAGCAACTTATTGATCCTACAGAGACGGTGCTGACCCATCAGGAGAGCCTCAGACTAATGCAGTTCCGCGACGACACGCCCACCGATGCTCGTCGTAGTCCGTCGCACAACTTGTACTTGTCTAGTGCACTGCCTAGTTGTAGAGAACGCCGCTCCGATGCAGCCGCGGTGGAATGATGAACGGGTTCGCATCCATTATCTACTTTCTTACCTGCTACCCTTGCGAATCAATGCGACATGTTGATAAGTAGATAACTACCACCCATGTACAACAAAGACAGGTAAAGGTCAAGCAGTGACAAACAACACCAAATCAGTATATTTTGATACCTGTCCTTTCGCGAAGGGCGGCTTCCAGAAGCTGAGCTTGGTCATCAGGACCCGCAGTTTTCCGTTTACGTGGTGCACGTTTTCCGGCACCCACTTGTCCAGCGTTTTGTCGCAGAGGCGGAAAGTCTCGAAAACACTGTACTGGCACGGCTCGCTCTGGCGCACGGAGTCGAGGCCCACGGCCATCGGGTCCAGCCGCAGCGCCATGCAGCCCGCCACCAGCGCGCCGCCGCTCGCTCCGGAGAACGCAAGTTCGGGCGGGTAGTTTCCCGAACCGTCAAAATGGTCGTGGACAAACGAGGCCACCCCCCAGTGATACACGTACAACCAGCCACAGCTGTCGAAAGAGAAACAAAACCGTGGCTCCGGGTCCTGTGGTGGTTCAACTCCTCCTTGTTCTTGTAGCTGTGTCGCTCGGTCTACTTCTTGGCCAAGTTCATGCGGGGAATGCCCCGCTTGCTGATGTTGCTGTGTCAACACGCGGCCCTCCTCGTCCGACAAAATCCTCGAACAACAACCCGGTGCTTCATTATGATCCGCGACCGCGACCCCACCTGTTCTCTCTTGCAGCGGCTGCTGCTCTTGCTCCTCCGCCCGCTCCTGGTCCCAGTGCCGCGACGGCGCTGGCTCCACTTCATGCTCCGCCTCCGCCTTCTCGTCATGAACGTTGAAGTCCACGTACAGGAGCAGTAATTGGCTGCATACTAACAGCTCCAGAAACGGCACCACTGGGTTCGTAATGTTGAACAGGCCCAAGGAGGATGCCGTCGGAAAGTGCTGTACGTTCACGTAGAACAGTTCGCGCACGCAGTAAGCGGCCAACTGAAACACCGCGTGGGAAAACAAACTCAGGTGTTGCGCCAGCTGCATGGACGGAAAGTGGAGGAGCACGAACTCGTTGCAGACCCGGATCAAACGCGTGAAGAGCGCTCGGCAACTGCAGCACACTTCTCCTGCTTCGGGGTTGATCTGAATATTATGATGTAGCTCGTCCTCGTCCGCTTGTGGGCGGCGTGGGGGCACGACAGCACAAGCGTCGACTGATCGAGTGCACGGCGTGGTCGACACCAGCGCGGCATCGTCGCCGGTGGAACCACCGCAAGAGGAGGAGGAGGTGGGTAAGGTGATGCGGCGCTGGTGGCGCGACCGCAAGAGCGAATGTTCTTCGTTTCTGCCTGTGCCTGTCACGACTTGCTCTTCCTCGTCCGGCTCCGGTGCCCCCGCCTGCTTTTCGTGCCCGTATTCGCGATTTATTTGCTCGGAAGTTATTGATGCCCGACGAGGATCATCTTGCAGCATTTCCCCGGCCACGTCGACCCCGTTTGCAGCTGCGCTGTAGCTGTTTCCGCGATTTGATCGCGCGGATTGGGGAGTGGTTTCGGCGGTGGTGGTTTCACATTCGTAGTCCTCTACAGCCTCCACCTCCAGTGCCGACGAGCAACTGGCGGGAACATCGTGTTTTCTCCCTCGTGGTCCCTGCGTGTTTCTGGTCGACGTGGCCAACAGGAAATAAGAAGCATCTTCGTTTTCACCAGGTGGAAGATGATCTTCACCAGCAGCTTTAATCGCGGCTGCTGCGAACTCACGCCCCCTCCTGCGGTCTTTCTCTTTCGCCATCAACATCGACGCGATGTAGTAGGAGTACGCAACTGCAGAAAAGATGTTCGTGACGAAGAGAATCAGGATCATGTGCGATGCTGACGCCGCGAACTCGGGCACCTCCTCGAAGAAGGTCAGCACGGTGCTTTCTGTAGTGGGTTTTCGGCGCAGGATCTCCTCCTCCGCACACAGCAGCAGATGCCTTGCCGCCAGGAACCAAGCCCACATGAGCATAGTTTTCACGTAGATGTTGAGGAGCCCCACCGGCAGCCGAAACTTTTTCGCGGCAATCACGCACGTAATCTCGAACACTTCGAAGAGCGAAAGCTGGTACTGCAGCCGCACTACCCGGGCAATGTTCATCAACTTCGTCACGCCCACGCCCACGACTGGCACGGCTGCTCCCACGACGCGCTGGTCGGCGGCTTGCACTTCCACTTGTTCGCCTGCTGCAGCGGCCGACGTTCCGCTGCTGGTACTACTTCTACTTCCCTGTTGTTGAAGACCCCGACCTCCCATGATCCAGGGTTCCGCCTCCAAGTAGCCAAAGTAGTCGAAGATGCAGTTGCCCGCTGTGACGAGAAGAACGCAGCTCACGAGCAGGCACACTAGGTCGAAGAGCAGAAGAGGCTCCCAGACCCGGCGGGCGGACCGGGTCGACATCAGCTGCTGTCCAGCAAACACGGAGAAGATGAGCAGCCACGTGCCGAGGAGCGGGTAGAACCACGAAAGCAGGACTTTTCTTGGAGAAGAAGAGGATGAAGATGTGCCACTGCCTGCTGGATGTGGGCTGGAGGTGGAGGTGCTGGGCGACAAAGCGGTGGCGGGAGCTCCCACAATGGTCAACATGGAGGGCGAGCTGGGGGACGTGGGCGGGAAGGACGTCGAACTCGAAGCAGCCGCTGCCGCGGCCGCTGCGGCCACCACTACCTCCTCCAACGGCTCCGCGTAGAAACTAGAGTATCCCACCGAGCCCCAGAAAATAACGATTCCCAAAACCACAAAGCGGATGTGGCGCGGGGAGGGCTTCCCCCTCTTCGTGTAAATGGAAAGCTGGGCGTAGTTCGTCATCACTCGGCGCCACCGAGTCTGCTCGTCCTGCGAAAGTTTCGTCTTTTTTGAAGGCCGAGAATGCGGCGAGCGGAGG
>RXOD01005790.1:0-12477 GCA_005223375.1 Amoebophrya sp. AT5.2
TTATTGTCTGCTTTAGACTTAAATCACTGGCGTTGCAATCACAGCACGTATAAATATGATGCTGTGCGTTGCACACCACGTAACGTTTCTTTGCGGCTGCGCTGGTGCTTCCAGAGTAAAGACCCTAAGTACAACCAAACCGTTCTAGAGCCCCATCGCGGTGGGATGGACGCGGGTTAGGTCACAGCATGGGTCGACGAGCCCAAATGGAGGTCCAAAACAATCCCAAAAACCGTCCTCAAGCCCCTTCGCGGGTGGCCGCGGCGGATTCGCCTCTAGTAGTTCTGCCGACGATTTTTGCTCTTCTTTTTGGCGACGTCCCCGGCGCCCGCCGTTGACGGTCGTAATATCTGACCCACAAGTCCCGGGCAGCGGATTCAGAGGTAGTGCTGGCGGTCGCATTGAGTCCAGGTGCCGCTTTTTTCAAGCGAGGCCAAAGGGGCCCTACATAATTGTAACGTGGTGATTACTTTGGAGGTAAAGAACATCGATCGTTTCAAAACGCAAAGCAGGGTACTTACTTGAGGTCGTTCGCCGACAGGGTGTGGAGGATTTCCCGAAAGTGTTTAAGGACACGGACGGCCGAGATCGAGTCGTGCAGAGCTCCGTGACAGCGAATCAGGCTTGCGAAAGTGTGCGCATTCAGCGGGCGCACGTACTGAAACATCTGGGAGACCTGTGAATATGTGGCGGAGAACTAAAGGTAAGGATGGCAGCGTATGCGTCAAGATGCGGTGGTAGAATAGGAAACAAAAAGTGAAATACTGCCGTGTGGACGTCACGCAAATCTGGTACACTCTGTGAAAAGAGTTCCCCCTGTCTGAGGAGGTTCGGTCAAATTTTTTTGCGGTATCACACGGGACGAGAAAACGGCTAACTGCCCCTCCCACGACCCAAGATGATAAGCGCAACGATTCAAATTTGACCGATTCCCTCCTCAGACAGGGGACGAGATTCGGGTTCGACGCATGATCATCTGCCCACTGACGATGTGCAAGCATCAGTAATTGAAACATGATACGAGAAGCTTCTACTTAAGTAAGTTGTTACCATCCACGATCTCCACACGGAACCAACCGAACTCTGGCAACGGTTTTTTTTTGTATTCCCTTCTCAAACAAGCCACAAGACACATGTCACGGTGGAGAAGCAAACCAACGTGATAGATTGGTTCAAGCTACGTTTTTTTAGCTAGTTAGTACTGATAGCAGCTTAGTAAATGAAGCAGCTTTGGTAGTACGGTGGTAGAAAAAAAAAGTGAAATACTGTCGTGTGGACGTCACGCAAATCTGGTGCACTATCTGAAAAGAGTTCCTCCTGTCTGAGGAGGTTCGGTCAAATTTTTTTGCGGTATCACACTGGACGAGAAAACGGCTAACTGCCCCTCCCACGACCCAAGATGATAAGCGCAACGATTAAAATTTGACCGATTCCCTCCTCAGACAGGGGACGAGATTCGAGTTCGACGTAGTACTGATCATGATCATCTGCCCATTGATGGTATGCAGGCATGAGTAATTAGGACATGAGACGAGAAGCCGCTAAGTGGACATCAGTCACCATCTCCACACGGAACGCGATCATGGCGGGGCTCTTTTCGTCTTCCACATCGAGACTGCGAAACCGAAACATACATGCCAACTTCATCAATCAGAATCACTTCATTGATGTCAGCGCTAAAGCGAGAACGATGTTCAAGTTCAAGTTGTACACGTACAAAGATGCAGAAACGTAAAGAAAGACAGCGTGTCGTAGTTGACTGGGCCGCGGCCGGGACCGCTTGGCATATGGTACTGGAACGATCATCGTCATTCTCATTCATTCTTCAAGAAAAAAAGAGATAGAGATTCGAGGGAAGAAGAAGAACAAGGAGCTCCTCACGGTAATGTAGAAGCCAATACCTTTTCGTACCCCTCAAGGCTGGGATCCCTCGAGAAGACCAGGCAGAAGATCGAGAAGAAGTGTGAGTTGGGGGTGATCTGGTTCGCGAGTAGAAAAGTCCCCACATAAGAAGCCACTTCGAACCCGAGTTTGTCCTGCAGAATCACGTCCAGGATTGTACGAAACTCGTCCAGCCGCAGCTGTCCCTGCAGCTTTCTTCGCGCCATCTCCTCAACAGCCAGCCGGAGACGCTCGTTCTTCAACAGCAGCTTGCCCCATACGGCGTTCTCCCGACCGGACGGAGGACGGTGCTGGTAGTGGCCTGTTGGATTATGGAACGTGGTAAAAGTAAACACTAAAGTCTGTCCTCGGGGGGAATGCGATGTTGTCAGGGCGGGGTGAAATATGTTTAAACTCACCTCTACATGATCATCTTTCAGTACGTAGTTGTACTACCCACGCTGATGATGTTTACGCCTGCAGAGCCGCCTCCCCCGCCGCCGAGCCCGCCACTTCCGCTCCCCGCCCCACCAATACCGGCTGGCGTGCAGCTTCTCGGGGATTGGCTGATCATGACTTCCACAAGTTGTTCTACCCGGAAAGCCCCATTTACCAGCGTCTGGTGCTGGGTCATCTGGTGCTGAAGATGACCGGCATGGTGCTGCTGCTGCGTCTGAGGCATTTGCTCCTGCTGCTGACCGTTGCCATTTAGTTGCTGCTGCGACGAAAACGAAAACTGGTGCGCCGGCTGCGCATGCTGCGTCCCCTGGTGTTGCTGATGCAGATGTTGGCGTGGCTGCCCGACCTGAGTAGCTGCCGCGTCGGGGGGTAAACCTGGCCCGGCGGATGTAAAAAGCCCATCAGCGGATGATCCGTGGTTTGCCGCGGTGTTCATCATCGTCGGCGTCACTCCCGACGAGCTAGAATGGTGCGAGGCCTGGTTCAAAGAAGCCGTTGTCGTCACGTTTGTCGTTCCGCTGTTTAGGGCGCGACTCAGGAGGCCGTAGCTAGTATTGCCATGATGGTTCGCTGGATTTTTACCCGCTGCTCCAGCTCCGACAGCTGTGGCGTTTTGCAGCTTCGCAGCGCCGCCCGCCGTAGATGCGTTCCCAGATTGCTGCTGCTGCTGCGCAGCGTTGCCTGACGAAGGCTGGTGCGAGCTTCTGAAAAAATCAAGATCAGTAAGATAGATGAAGCTGCAGGCCTTTCGTCAATCTTCCTTCGCAGAATCAGTTTCAAGATTGCGATTGATGATCACCGATCGCAATGATATAATCAACCCGACCATGATATAAGGACATAAACGTAAACCGTAACCGCACACAATTTTACAAGATGAAAAGCTGTGTCACCACGAGCAAGCCGGGTACATCTCAACTATCACTTTGATATGATATAGGTCCAGTTAGAGTTACCCCCATGCAGCGTTGGAATCGTATTCGTCTTCCAAGTGGCCCCAGGCGTTCGGCTGCTCCCAATCCATGTTTGCGGACCACCAATGAAGTCGTCCACAATGGAATCAGTCTATGTGAAGGGTCTGATGAAGCACAACCAGGGCAGGACACAAGTGAAGTCGTGTGGTTGATGTAAGTACTTAAATCGCTAGGAGTGTGAATATCGTCTCGAGCCGCGCAGGAGTGCGAGTTGTACGATCGTTGCATCTGCCAGATCCTTATACTTACGTACCGCCAAACCAAAAACAATTTTCTTTGCTCCACGGATTCTGTCGTGGCCGTGGACGCTCCAACTCGTTTCTGTGGGCTTTCAGCAGAGGCAGAGGCAAAGAGGAGGGGAAAAAAACGAATGACGATGACGGCCAAGAGCACGAGATGGCATCGAGCGGACGATGGAGGCGGTGTTCTACACTCGCAACAAAAAAAATGTCAATCGACGATGCAGATTCTGACCACACTGGACATTGATTCACATGGGCGACTGCACATGACACGATGGGAGCTCGTCAGCGGAACACGGAGCTCTCCTGCCGGTCTCCCCTCCCCTGGTGATCCTGGCAAACTTTGTTCAATAATTTTCGTGAGTGGACGTGGCAGTGAAAGAAAACGAAAAGTAAAACAGTGCAGTAGAATTTCGTGTCGCTGGTCGTTCAGAAGTCTTCCTCCAATACATAAGCATAGCGTTTCTGTGTCGACGAAGAAAGAAAAGGGACTATGGCGGGGGCGGCCGTCGAGGATAAGAATATCGACACGGCACAGCCAGCGCCACCAGAATTTTCATTCTAGAACTCGTCCGTCGCTCTCGCGTGCCCCCCTCCACGAGGGCCTCTACCGCCCACACCGCCACCGGCGTTGCTTTTCGACGGCGAGCTCGTGGTGCTTCTGCTGCCCGAACTACTGGCGCTACTTCGTGACGAGGACGATGCGGTTGACGTCGACGCACCCGCACTGTGCCCCCCGCGGCCTGCTCCGCCGGCGCCCCCAAAGGAGCCGCCCCCGCCCCCACCTTCTGCCGCCCCGATATTGTCTTCCCATCCCATCCCCCCTCCGACCTGCGCCGCTCGGTACAGCATCGGGTACTGCTCCTTTATCTTCTCCAGCTTCTCGCAGCTTGCGCGCGGCATCCCTTTGGCGCGGTCGACTTCCTTGGCGCGCACTTTCGGATCCGTGTTGCGGCGGGCGTTCATGATGCGCTTCCACATTTTTTTCTCCTGGTATTCGCACTCGCTCTGCGTCGTGCGGATAAACTGCAGCTCGATGTCGTGCTCCAGGTCTCGCCGGGGGCCCGAGTTCAGCGGATAGTCTTTCTCGAAATTGGACGCGACGTAGTACTGGGCCTTCAGCCGCGGGGTGTTGCGCGAGTTCGCGAACTGCATGTCGCGCTGGAAAGAAAACCTGGTTTTGGTTTTGGTTTTGCGTTTAGCGTCTGCTGCGTTTTTTTAGAAGGCCTACAAAGAACTCTATCTAGATTGATAGTATAGGTATACGAAAGATTCGAGCAGAAGTTTCAGAAAGTACGTTCTTCTCGTCTGGGGCTGGAAGATGTTCGTCGACGTGAGCGCCGTGAGCAGAAGGAATAGGAGCGGCAAGAGGTTCAATATCTGCTGTCGCTGGATGTCCTCCGGTGCTGTTGATGTGGTTGGATGCGAGAATGAATTTGTGGCAGGGTGGTCGAAATGAACCGTGCACCTTGATGTCCTTGTGCGACCAAAAGATGGACATGGAACTGGAGGAAAAAGATGTTCACACCAAGCGCTACAAAAAAGAGACGCTCCACATGAAGGTTTGGAGTAACGGTTCGCAAACACAAACTTAGCTCGCAAATACCGGCCTGCTGTTGCTGCTGCTGCCTCCCGCGCGCCCCACCTGCCTGCCGTCGGTGGACCGCTCCGCCGTTGAAAAACATGTCGAAGAAGTCATTTGCGCTCATGAAATCATCCTGGCGAAAGCCCCCACCCCCGCCGTTACTCTGTTGCTCCGCGCGATCGGGATCGCCGCATTGGTCGTAGATGCGCCTGCAGATGAGGGGAAATTGGTGGTTGGACAAATCTATTTTATATTTCTTTGGTTAATCCAAAGAACTCAAAGTCAAAATTCTGAATGTATCTGCATGAGCAACACACGGTCTAGTTCGATGGTGCAACTTATGTGCTCAGAGATTTGTTTATGAACGTGAATGTTCTGAGCGAGGTGATCGTGATACATTCTTTCGGTTGCGCGCAAGCGCAAGCGAAGGGAATGTTTCTAGTCTTTTTAATAAGGTTTTGGGTTTGTTTTTATCATGCAGAAGAATTATGCATTTGCGAGCGGTGGCGATGCTTTACAGCGCTTTAAAGCAGTTGTGAATTTTGGGTCTGTCACTGTCTGTAAAAAAATATGTTTTTAGCTCGGAAGTTTGAAAGCCAGTCATCATTGGGTTTTGCATTTATTCGGATTACCTCTTGTTCTCGTCTTCCAGACACTGCATCGCCTTGCTGAGCTTCTTGAACGCTTCTTCGGCTCCCGGCGCGCCGTTTTTGTCCGGATGCAGCTTTAAGGCGAGTTTCTTGTACGCTTTTTTGATCTCGTCGACCGAAGCTGTTTTGGTGAGCCCCATTATCGCGTAGAAATCCTTGGTGCGCAGTATCCTCTGCACGAGCTGCATTTGGTCGGCGGTGTAGTCGCGTTTCGGAGCCGCCGTAGCAGGAGAGGACGAGGAGCCGGTCGACGGTCTACTCGCACCTCCGCTCGCGCGAGCGGAACTACTTGACGACGCACTAGCAGTACCGCCGCCACCTCCTGCTCCTGGTGCCGGTCGATAATTCGTGCTGGAACTTGTCGCGCCGGTACCTCCCCCTGCGCGAACGCCACCTGCCTGCGCCCTCGCTTGTGATCCTGCGCTTGTTGCGGTATTCCCCCCCGCACCCCCGGCGTTGTGCCGATACGCGTACGTCCCGGTGCCGTTTCGCTGCGCGGTATGCGGGCCTCCCGACGTAGGTGCGCCTCCGCTAGCGGGATTTTGCGTGCGACTGCTCGCGCTGCTTGCGCTGGAGGCGTTTGACGCCGAGGAGCTCGCGGAGCTACGGGGCGCGTTACTGTTACTCGGAGGTGCCGATCCGCCGCCTGTCTGCGTTGCCGCTCCGCCCGCTGCCCGCGGAGCAGTACCGCCAGCGCCTGTGGTGCTGTTTCCGTTTGCGGTAGCGGCATTACTAGCAGCTGCTGCAGCTGCTCGTCGCTTCCTACTGGCGGAACGCCGCCTGCTGGCTTGCCGTCTCGCGGTCGCTGCGGTCGCACGCGTCGCATACTGAGACAGCAGATCCCGCATGTCGCTTGGGTCGGCACCCAAACGCACCGCCTTCTCCATAAACCTGCAGGAGGTAATTGGAATCAATAGCTTTCTAGAAGGAATAGCTGCAATGTCACGAAATGCAACGAACTTTCTTTTTCAGACGTCGATGTAATGTTAGTTACTTAATCGTACGGCGCTCAGGCTCAGAAAAAAAATTCAATACTTTGTTGCTGTCGGCGTGTCGTTTTGCGAGATGGCTTCGCGCATTCGCGCCTTACATTGATCCACGCCATCTTGGTTGAGATTGCTGGTCATGTTCGTCATCGAGAATGGGAGTGAGATCGCTCGTCTCCACCGGCCGCAGGGGTGTCGGGAGTCACCAAGAACACGCCCTGCCGTACGAAGTGCTTATATCAAATGACGCCCGCAATCGAGAAATACGAGAGGCAAGCAGGACGTCCGGTGGCAAAAGCAGGGCGCGTGCATATGAGTTGCTTGCTTGTTAAACGTGGTCACGGCTGAACTTATTTTTTAATCGAAGCCGCGGTCGTGGAAGCGCAAATGCTATCGGTAAGCTACGAGTGTTGAGGCCGCCGCGCTTCGATTTTATGACGTCAGGATTTCTTGGAGCCCTATCGTCCCGGGTACCGCATGCGTCATCTCCAACTCCAAGAAGTACAAAAATTCGCTATTTCATCCAAACAACCACACAATGTCATGATCTATAACTATAGACATGATTCGCTATAGACGTAAACTACTTTCTTTGTACGACATACAAACTACGTACAATGAATGGGGTCCGTCCTGTGTTTGTGTTGAGACAATTCTTGGACGAGCACAAGCCCCGACTCCGAAAGTAATAGATTCGAACCGGAAACGAAAGAGATACGAAACAATTTTGCACGGAGCGAAATTTGATTTTTGATTGAGCGAGAGCCGGAAATTCGATTCGGAAATGGAAATCATGCATCACGAGGAACGGATTGATAAGACCGACTTCGAACAAGAGGTGGGTCGCAGCTTCTACCATGTTGCATTGAGTACCGGAGGTGCGCCGGAACAAAAAGCGCAACAGGCATCGAACACTTGTTTCAAGCATGTGCAGTGGGGGAATTGCCGCTGGTTTCCAGCGAGCGCATTCTGCTGCGGCGCGACCGGAAATCTGGAAACGTCGACGTTGTCGTTGTGCATTTTCGCGTAGAGCGATGCAAATCGCCATGACTACCAGAGCCCCTTCTGTCCAAGTCCTCGAGGCAACAGCACTTCATCTAGCCGACGTTCATAAAAAAATATTATTCTCCCGGCCCCAGAAGAAGGGCACCTCCTCCTGCGTGTTGTAGTTGCTCGCGCATCTTCAAAAGCGCCAACAACTTCAGATACACGCACACGTAGTTTGAAAAAATATTGTTCATTTTGTCGATGATGCTCCTATGGTCGTCGTCGTTGCGGGGTACAGCCTCGTCGTGTAGCGATGTGCGCGTCATCGTCCGGCCCTCGCCTTCGGTGTCATCTGCACCACGCTCAATCGTCCGTAGTCCACCGCCCGCTTTCGGTTCTCCGCGTTTAGGATCAGGTTTATGCCGTCCTTCTGCAGGCTTTTCACGTACTCCTTCGACCCCAGCAGGTTGATTTTTTCCCGGGTCACCGGGGAGAGAAACACGCTGAATCCCTTCCACACCATGCGGAAGACGAGCGGGCAGTTTATCAGGTAGATCTTGTGCGCGCTGTCGGGGGAGAAATATTCGTACCGCTTCACAAACTGCGCAAAGAAGTTCACCTTCTTCTGGATATTGTTGTTGTCGTTGCCGAAAGTCGTCGCCATGTCGAAGATCACCACGTTCTTGTACTGAAGGCTGTTTGAAGTTCCACGTGAGTAAAGTGGTGGTGGTCCACTTCGCGGCTCGTCTACGCCGGGTACAACTACTGCGCCGCTCTCGTCCACCCCCGCTTCTCGTAGTGGTAGGTCTCGTGGTCCTGCGCTGGTGCCCATCTCGTGCAGTCTGTGGTTCAGGCGGCGAATGTTTTCCGTGATGCAGTACTCCTTGGCAAGCAACGGCTCGAGTAAGGCCAGGCCGTGCTCTCCCACGCCTCTTAAATCAAGCAAGTGCCACAGAACGGGGTACCCGTAATTCGACTCGTAACCCAGCTGTAGGACCGGGTAGTCGATGAACCGGAGCTCATTGCTGGAGATCCGAGCGCGCGCAACGGACGCTGGCCGCATTACGTGAAGTGGGCTTGTACTTATGCTTCGGTTCTTCGGGTTTGATGTTGTGTGCTCAGCGTCTGTAAGATCCTTCAGCGGGGAGGAGGTGCGCTCCTCCGCAAGGATGGGAGTGCCCCTCCGCGAAGATGAAGATGGAGAAGATGCGGACGGGTGCGACGTCTGCGATGTTTCGTTGGGTGGCACGTAAGTGCTCGCCGCGCCCAGCAGCCCGAGCCGCCTCCTTTCTTCCAACGCCATGCGGAAGCACTTCTCCGTCACCAGTGTGCGATTCCGCTCCTTTGTGTAGCCAAACACGAATTGCCACGCCAGGCTTTCGTCGATCCCCCTCTTCCCACCAGGTGCTTGCAGCTCTCTCGCGCCGCCGAACTCCTTGTCATAGATTTGGAGCAGCTTCTCAAACATGAGCTCGTCACCAGAGTTCTTCTTTTGCATGCACACCGACTCCAGGTTCTTGACGTACGCATGCTCCGGTTTGCGGTCGCGGTCGAGTACTAGCGGCGTGCTGTTCATCTTGTTGTTCCCGCTGCTGGCTGCACCGCCGCCTGCGCCTCCGAGTGGGTTCGTCCGACGAGAAGTTGTAGCGGAGAATGTGTCCCCCTCGCTATCACAGGTCCAGAACCCACCGCCGCTTGGCGAGCGACCCATGGTGCCCCTGCTTCCAGCAGTGTGCTGTTCCGCAGAACTGTCCTCGTCGGCCGTAAACATCCCGCTGACCGAATCCTTGGATGCGCCGGATCTCGGGAACAACACACGCCCAGCGAATCCAGCTCCGGCTTGAGAGGGCGGGTAGACGCTCTCGCTGAGCGCCTTGCCGTCGTTGTACGAGCTATCATTCTGTTGAAACAGAGAAGATAGGCCCCCAACTCCGCCGGTGCGCGGCGATTTCTGACCTCCCGGCTTCGCTGTACCTCCGCTCCTGGTGCCCAGGATCCCCCGCTTCGCGCTCGGCGAGGAGTAGTCCTCGTCCAAACATAAAATGCAGCCCCACCACTGCAGCACGCCCTGCAGACAGGCCACCATGGTCGCGTCACCCGATTTGCTAGAAGTTCTTGACCGCGTGCGAGATAACGAGCTTTCCGCTGCGGCTCCTGCCGTTCGTGCCTGTTCTTCCGAACGAGGAGAGCACGCTCCAAAAGTCCGTCCCCCGGACGTGGTCGCGCTCGAGGAGCCTGAAGATGAGCCGCCGCCTGTCGCCGACGCCGTCCCAGTCTTTGTGCTGCTGATAGAGTGCTGGCGCGAAAGTGAATCGATCGGCACAAGCTCGAGACGATTTCCCGAGCCCGTGGAGACGTTGCTGTAACCGGCGCAAACTTTCGAAAGGGCCTGATTGTCCGCAATCTGCTCTTGGTACGTGAGGGACAATAATCCACGCACGTTGCAGGAGCTGTTGGAGCTCGATGAAATCGGATCGTTGCTAGCTCGTGGTGTAATGTTGTGAGTGCGCGCCGAGGCGGTCGGAACCTCGGGCTGCAGAAGAAGAGCCATAGCGGCGAATCCAGGTCATGGGATTTTTCAAAGCTTGCTCATATCAAGCGGCTCTGTTGTAGCAGATGGTGCAGTGGGACCATGGTCATGGAGACGGGCGAATATATCGAAGTAGCACTGTGGCGCGGGGTCTGAAGCTCGCTACATTCGGGGAGTCATGGTTTGCGTAGCCTGTGGAGCGATTCATGTTTAGCTTTAGAAATACGAAGTGGCTCATGAGCTGCGTGATGTCATGTGTTCTACTTCTATCGGTCCGTGATGCGATTTCTATCGGTCCTTCCTGACGCGTGCTCTATGTCTATCGGCAGCGGCACACGAGAAAATGATCAGCGGATGTAAAAAGTTGATCTTTTCAAATCGTCCAAATTCCAATACTTTTATTCCCTCATCTCACCTCCACCTGGTGGTCTCGGCCTTACTGTCTGTTTCTATCGGCGCTTGACGTGTACCTGCGACGGCGCTCAACTGAGTTCAATCCACCTACTAATTAAGGGAGGCGTGCAGAGGTACTTTTGTGATGTGGCCCGCTTGCTTTTATCAACAAAAACAAGGGCCGAAAGTGCATTCGTGTAGATGTCTCACAACCAGGACCGTTGGCGTGGGAAAAGCTGTTTTGTATTTGCTGCACTCCGTCAAGATGCGATCAGATTGTGATTATTCACGATGAGCTTGTACTAGTATCAGTTGCCTTTGTCTTTGTCAACCGCCACTGCTGGCTCATGGATTTTACGACTACAAGTTTTAGGGGTACGGTGGGCTCCCCCCACCGCCTTAAAAAACTAGAGGAGCAGTCATTTGATTTCCCACGCTGCGGTGTGCGCTGGAGCAACATGGCCATGCATCGATTGATGTTCACGCGTTGATAGAAGGGCTAGGGCTGGTTTCCTTTCCCTGGCTCGCGGATTTTAGACTACTGTTTCGAGGCTCTCCTCACTTCCCCCTCAACCGAAAAACAACCAAATTAGCCGACCTCAATAAAGTAGACTACAGCATCGGCATGTCTTCCGTCGCACCGCTCTGCCCGTCAGAACTCCGCCGCTGCTTTCGGTGTTCCCTTTAGATACCCAGTTCCCCAGTCTTGTTTGCCCACGTTCGGGTTTAAGTTCACCTCGAACGCCTCTAAAATTGTGAACAGATTTGTAAACCCAATTTTCCTGCTCATACCGTACTTCTTCCGGTCGCGGTGCACTTTGTACCCCAACGTAAACACCATCCAAGCCACAAACACACCCGCTAAAATGAGCCCGAATATCATATCGAACAGGTCGGCGGCGTCATCGGATGCGGAATTTAAGCCGCTCGTCGATGATGAAGATGTTGCGGTTGAGCCATTAGAGGTGTTGCTGCCCCCCGCCCCAGACGGCGCGCTCCTGCCTTTGACGTTCCTGCGATGAATCGCTTTCGCTACCCCGGCCCCCGCACTCATGTTGAAAAGGGCTCCGCCCACTCCCAGCACCACGTTATCGAACACCGTGAGGTAGGAAACCCGCGGCAGCCTGTCCATCGTCAGCCACTGCACGGCGAAACAGGTGAGGAACAGCGTTCCGTACAGGCTCAGCCGGTCCGCCAGCTCCCCCACGTCCAGGAAGTAGCCCAGGAACCCGAAGGAGACGATCCCGAGTAGCGGCAACAGGCCCTTGTGCAGGTAGAAGCTCGGGTCCCGCTTCACGTGCAGGCTCCAGATGACGTCACGGTACCGCTGGTTCTGGAGGAGCGGCGAGCCGTGGAAGGCCTCGGCGTAAGAAATGCTGTCGATGTAGAACTCCCCGTTTGTCCGCGTCGTGCGCCAGTGGATGTGGTATTCCCTGCCGTCCTTGTCGAAGTTCCTGAAGGTCGGCTGTACCTGCGACGCGCTCTCCAGCCGCGTCTCCCCGGAGAGGCAGATGCCGAAGTCGCACCGGAAGCTGTCGAAGGGGAACACACGAAGCGCGTTCGCGTCCCGGAGCATGTTCATGTCCAGCGGCTCGAACGAAATCTGCCACTGCAGCTCGCCGTCCTCCAGCCCGTACTTGTTGGGCGTCCTGAAGGTAACCGGGATCTCGGACAGGTTTTCCGGGACCTTCAACACGTCGAACACGTACAGAGAGAAAATCTCGGGCCGCCAGAGGTTCTTCGGCGTCTCCGCGTGCGGCCAGTGGTCGCCGTTCTCGAGCGCGGCGGCC